>APFE031419840.1:557226-614188 GCA_000404065.3 Pinus taeda
CAACATGATATATCAAAATTACGAGATCAAGTGCAACAAATTTCACTCTCGCAAAGAGTAACAAAAAATTAACTAGAAGCTAAGATGGATGATTTGAAACATGAAATGGAAGAAATGATGAATGTCAAAATGGAAGGTTTGAAGGATTGTTTAAAAATAGAAATGTAAAGGGACCTGGAAGGTTTGAAGGAAAGTTTGACAAAGTTGCTACAAAAAATGCTTCCTAGTGGTGACAACGTACTCCACGAAAATAATGATGAGGATAAAAGGAATAAAAATTATGATTTCAGAGATTCCCATAGTGGGTTTAAGACTAACCACATTCCAAAGATCGACATGAGGAAGTTTGATGGTGAGAACCCGGTGACGTGGATACTACAGATAGAGAAATTCTTTGATTTACATGATGTGTCAAACACACAAAAGGTACACATTGCATATTTATATTTAGAAAAAAATCAGTTTGTGTGGTATCAATGGATTTTTTCTCATAAATCAATTGTCTCTTAGACAATTTTTGCAGAATAATTGGTAGCACATTATGAGGATACAAATAACAACACCTTCTTTAGCGAATTGATAAATCTCAAACAAAAGGGTTCAATGACAGAGTACATTGAGGACTTCCAAAGATTGAATATCAAGGTAAATAATATTCCATAGGAGCATAGGATTGATTTCTTCATAGGGAATTTAAAGGAGAAGGAATCCAAAGTGACGATAAAAGTTGAAAGAAAAGTTATGGAACAAGGAAGTCTATCACTCACAACTACAAATATGGAAGTGTTGCTGCCACTAGCCTTCCACAACCTACAAGGTTGGCACCACAACAATTGGAGGAAAAAAGAGCAAAAGGGCTTTGTTATAGTTGTGATATAAAATACACTAAAGGTCATAAGTGTGTTGAGAAGAAATTATTTTACATAGATTGTGAAGAGGAGGAAGAAAAAGAACATGAAGCATACAAAGAGGAGGATATACACCAGGAACCAACCCCAAAAAACAAGAAATGAATTCGATGATATCTTGTAATGAATTTATGAGAATTACCACTCCCCAAACTCTCAAGATAGAAGGATATATAAAGAAGAAAAAGGTAATAGTGCTGATTTGTTTAGATAGTATGCATATTTTTATCCATTGTAAGATATCCAAGGAATCAAATTAATTTTTATATCCAGCACGAGAGTGTCAAGTGATGGTTGCAAATGGAGGAACTATAAATTGCTCTAGAAAGTGTCGTAATATCAAGCTAACCATGGGAGAATATGTATTGAATATTCTAATGCTTTCCATTCCAATGGGTGGTGTTGATATTATACTAAGAGTCTAATGGTTACACTCTTTGGGGATGATAAATTTTAATTTTCAAGAATGTTTCTTGATTTTTTTTTGGAAGGAAAGGAAATTAAATTAAGGGGTATCACAATGAAACCAGGGAAGCTAATCAACTCTAACAACATGACAAATATTTTGAAGAAAGATCAAAGGGGTGTAATTGCACAAATATGCTCACTAGAGGTTCAAACATCGAAATGATCTATTTCTCCAAATATCCAAAAAGTATTGGATAATCATCCCAAGGTGTTTGAGACTCCCAAAAGCTTCCTGCTAATTCATGATTATTATCCAATTCGTGATTATTATCATGCTATTCAATTGATTCCAAGAAGTGTTCCTCCAAACATCAAGCGTTACAAATATCCCTATGCCCAAAAGAGTGAAATTGAAAGTATGGTTGTAGAAATGCTAGAGGCCGGTATAATTAAACCTAGTCAAAGTTATCTCTCTTCTCTAGTAGTGTTGGTGCACAAAAGGATGGATCATGACATACGTGTCTAGATTATAGGGAGATCAACAAGATAACTATTAAAGATAAATTTCCCATTCCTATAACTGATGATTTGTTGGATGAATTACATGGAGAAATTTACTTAACCAAGATGGGTCTTCGTTCAGGATATCATCAAATTAGAAGGAAGACTGAAGGCATTATGAAAACAACATTCATAACTCATGAAGGTCATTATGAATTTTTAGTCATGCCTTTTGGCTTACTAATGCACCTTCCACATTTCAAGGTTTTGAGGAATTCCATTTTCAAACCCTTCCTTAGAAAAAATGTGTTAGTATTTTTTGATGATATACTAATCTACAATAAGTCTTGGAAGGATCGTGTTCAACATGTTGATAGGGTGCTCAAACTATTCGAGGAGAAACAATTATATGCAAAAAAATCCAAATGTTTCTTTGGCGTATAGGAGGTGGAATATTTGGGCCATATTGTATCTCATTGGGGTGTTAAGGTAGAACCTAACAAAACTAAAGCCATTAAGGAATGTAAAATCCCCACAACTCTAAAGCATCTTCGAGGATTTCTTAGGTTGTCAGGGTATTATCACAAGTTTGTTAATAATTATGGGAGAATAGTAGCGCCTCTAACAAAATTACTGAAGAAAGATGCATTTTCTTGGACTCTAGAAGCAACTAAGGTCTTTGAGCATCTTAAAGAGGCAATGTGCCAAGCATTGGTCTTAGCTACGCCATACTTCACAAAAACCTTTATTGTGGAATGTGATGCCTCAGGAAATGGACCTGGTGTTGTTTTAATGCAAGAAGGAAGACCCATTACTTTTGAAAGTCATCCAATCAAGGGAAAGTATTTGCACAAACCTATTTGTGAGAAGGAAATGTTGGCAATACTACACACACTAAATAAATGACGACCTTACCTAATGGGAATACACTTCAAGGTAAAAACAGATGACGATAGTCTTAAATATTTTTTGGAACAAAGATGAACTTTATAAGAGAAACAAAAATGGGTCACAAAGATGTTGGATTATGACTTTGAAATCATCTAGAAAAAAGGAAAGCAAAATGTTGTTGTAGATGCACTCTCAAGAAAGGATGAGGATTTGGAAGCATTGTTTTGTGCCATTTATATTATCCAACATGATTGGATAATTGAAGCAAGGGATGAATGGAAGAATGACGAAGAGGTGTGGACACTTATTCAAAAGTTGCAGCAAGCTCTTAGTACATCAGATACATTTATCTGGAAAAATGATTCATTATGGTACAAATATCACTTATATCTTTGTAAGAATTCCCAACTAAAACAAAAGATTCTTTTGGAATTGCACACCTCCCCCTTAGGAGGTCACTTAGGATTTTTAAAAACTTACCACACAGTTAAGAAGGATTTTTTTTGGAATGGACTTAAATTTTATATCCAAAAGTTAGTGGTAGAATGCTTGGCTTTCCAACAAAATAAAGTTGAGACAATTAAGATCTTGGTTTTGTTACAAAATTTATCCATTCCAAGTCAGTGTTTGGAGGAGGTCCCAATGGATTTTATCATAGGTTTACTCAAGTCTGAAGGAAAGAGTGTCATCATGGTGGTAGTCGACAGACTTACCAAGTATGCACACTTTTGTGCACTATATCATCCTTTTAAAGCCATTATAGTTGCTACTGCATTTATGAAAACAATTCAAAAGCTACATGGAAACCCAAAGATTATTGTAAGTGACAAAGATCCCATTTTCATTGGAAATTTCTGGACAAAATTATTTTCTTGCCTTGGTACAAAATTACCTCATAGCTCATCTTGTCATCATCAATTTGACGGGAAAACAAAGATAGTGAACAAATTTCTAGAAGGATACCTTTGTTTCTTTGAATCTAATAAAAAAACACAATGGGTCAAGTGGTTACCTCTGGATGAATGGTGGTATAACACTTCCTTCCATACTGCAACAAAAATGATGCCGTTTATGGCACTTTATGGATATCAGCCACCGTCCATCACATTATCTTTAAGATAAAATTCTAAGGTTCAAGTAGTGGGATATCACATCGAGCATCAACAACAAGTTCTCCATCTCTTAAAGGATAACCTCACTCTAGTGTAAAGTCGAATGACACAATAGGAAGATCAACTTTGTAGTGAAATACTTTTTGATGTAGGTGACTGGGTATTTTTACAGCTACAACCATACAAACAAATGTCCCTCAAACAAATTAAGAAGGATAATAAATGATCACCCAAGTACTATGGTCCTTACAAGGTGTTGCAAAAGATTGGTACTATGCAATAAAAATTGGAGCTACCTACATCTTCTCGAGTACACCAAGTTTTCCATGTTTCATGCTTAAATAAGGTTATCGATGACAACCTCCCAATTCAAACAATATTTCTAGAACTTGAGGAAGAAGGAAAAATCATATTGGAGCCTGAAGCAGTCACGAAAACAAGAACTTGATAGCCATGAAATCAATCAATTCCAGAGTATCTCATTAAGTGGAAGAACCCACCTGCTGAAGATTCCACATGGGAGGATGAGAAATTTATACAAAGGCATCCATAACTACTCAAGTGTTGAGGACAACACTTATTTGAAGGAGAGGGGGATGTTAGATCCCTATAATACTAGTGTAGCCCCCTTATTATTATTGTTAGTGTAGCTCCCTATTGTTATTTATGTGCCTATGTAGACCCCATATTGTTATTATTATGCCCCATAGAAGCACACTATTGTTATTGTGGTTCCCTTACACTACTATTGTTATGTAGGCTCTGATTATATTGTGTCCCCTTAGACTCCTATATATACCAAGGAAGTAATTTCATTTGTATCATCCAAGACTTGTTCATTTATGTAATGTAAATGAGGTTTCCCCCTTGAAGAGGCTAATTTTTAAGTCATTGATCTATCTTTTTATTTTTATTTTGTGAGCTGGTTGCATAACAACTATTTTTTCTGGAAACACCTCAAACAAAAGAGAAAAGTTTAAGAAGAATCTATACTCAAAGCCTGTAGAAAATCTTTGAAGCAGAGGAGGAAGACCAACAATCAGGGAAAAGACTAAGAATAGAGGAAGAGGAAGAAATTGAAGTATCAACTAAGGTATTTTTTAAGGATTTACTATTTTTCCTATATATAGTATTGTAGGCGACTATTCTGGTTTGAAAATTTACACGTTTAGAATGAAGTGGAATATTCAATAAAAAGCATGTAATTTACTATTAAAATCAATAATTTTTTTTTTGTGAATTTCATCCATTTAATCATATATATATATATATGACGGATTTTTAATAAAATTGGCAAATATTTTTTTCAATAAATTTCCAAAAAATAGCCCATTTGAGAAATTTCGCCCCTAAAATTTTCCCTAGTATCAACTCAAAGTCTATAAGAGGTGACATTAAGAGAGATTGCATTTAATTAGGGAAATTTTCCAACAACCTTTCTAGTCTAAGATACTTCATTTTCAGGTATTTCACCTTCAGCTATAGGGAAGCAGAAAAACATTTATTCATAGTTTATGGAGATAAAAAATAAGAATATTAAAATGAAGCATGGTTCTTATTCATATCAATGGATACAACATTCGGGATCATCTTAGAATAGGCTATTGTCTACCCTATATGATGAAAATGGAAAATTGAATATGGCTTTTTTAGAACCCAAATCTTAGACAATTGACACTACAGAAGATTACAAGGCAAACAAGTTTACCATAGACTTGAAAAGGATACATTTGGTAGATAAGATGGATTTGAACATAAATCATGAGGGGATAGTTTTTAGAAGCTTAATATATACTGCTTTAAATGCATTAAAATTATAAAATATGGTGACAAAGGTCACAAATCAATTGAAATAAGAAAATATCACTACCATGACTAAGGATATGAAAATTGATGAATTGGAGAAATGCATTGTTAAACCGTGGGAAAACATAAAAGAATCATCTTCAAAGCAAGCCTTAATTAAATCTCGGGATACAAGAATTCAAGTATTAATAAGTAAGATAAAAATTGCAGCTATAGAACATGTCCAAACACATGAATTAGAAGTTGTTTGTGCGGAAAGAGAAGGAACAATTATTGTTGATTTAATTATGAGTTGAAAAAAAAGGTTGAAAATTATGAGCAATAGATTGAACTCTTAAGAAAGGAAAGGCATGATCATGTGTTTTCATCATATTCCTCAGAACCATCAACTCTATTTGATCCATCTAATAATTTGGATGATATCAACTTTAAGTATAAAGGATATTAGGATTGAAAATATTAGGAAAATAATCACAATGAAAAATAAAAAAAATTGGTCATCTTTGAGAGCGGGTAGCTAATAAAAATGCTACCACAAATACAAATCATGATATTAAATCTAGACTCCAATAGGACAAGTGACATTTACAAAATCAATTGGTGGGCATAACAACCTTAACTAAAGAAAAATAATTATATGGGCCGAAATTCTCACTGAGATCTCAAGAATGTGGATTTTTTTCAGAGTTATAGGTGATGAATCTTATTTGGTTTATAATAGAGAAGAAGCCATTCAACAATCCCATGAACAATTGGGCAATAAACCTCATAAGGCCAATACTATTATGAAATATTTGAATTCTAGAACATGGGAGTAATTAGATGTGTTAGGAGTATAGGACATAAATTCATTGATAATGAGAGCCAATAAGGTTTGGACAAAACAAAATTTACTACAACAAGCTCAAGATAAATGTAGGATGGTAAAGAAAAATGTTGATCCTTTCATAATAGGTTTAATGCTTTGATATAGTTGGGTCTATAACCTTGTTGGAATGTAAATAAGGTCTTGATATCTTTGGATTCCTACAAAGAGATATTAAAGAAAAAAAGTAGATAAATTTAAAGACATGGTAGGGGCATTGAAGGGACAAATTGTAGTGGAAAAATTAATTAATGATTTATATCTTCTTTCAACTAAGGAATATTTTTCCAACTATTTTGAATTACCTAAAGTACACCAAGATAGATGTTGCTTACATAACGTTGTCAAAAATTCATCATCTAGTTGGAGAAGATTTTGATAGGTTGCAGAAATTTGCTTCATAAAACTTCAAGATCTCCTCAACAAATGCATTCAAATTAGGATATCTACTGGATTTTCAGTTCGAATTGTTAAACCAATTTCTTATTTTGTATACATATATCCTAGAAAGATGCATTTTTCAATGAACTTTGATATACTCTTTTGTGTATATAAAAGTAAGAAATTCAAAAGAAGGGTTGAAATTTTGGAGAAAAAACTTAGATAGCATTATCTCTATAATAGTGTCCGGATAATATTTTGAAGTGGGTCAATTATAATATATTCTTCTTTCATCCATTTTCTATATGTTAATTTTATTTTTTGAACTTAAATATTATGAATCAAAACCTTTTGCGTCTAAAAAATATCTCTGTGTGTGAAGTATTCTTTGAGAGGTTAAGATTGAGTATCAATTTTTCCTTAGTTCAACCATAACAAGATTAATAATGATAGAGATTTATGAGTGGATTCAATGTGTTTCTATCATACCTTATTATTGTTCACTTTTTTTGTTGTTGAGTATTTCATATAGCTATTGTTTATGGAAGTGTCTAATAACTACAATATTATTTCAGTTCATCTTCTCCACTAAGAAATTGGAAGCATTTGTTAAATGGTAAATACTTTTTAGTTTATACTTCTTATTTTGAAATCCATTCCTATATACACTTAAAGTGTCAATTTTGGTTGATAGATAACCTTTAAGTGATATGCTTAAGTCCTATTTTCCCACAACCCTTAGATTCCATACAATTTGTATCCAATCATTTATAAAATCAAACTCTAGTGCCTTGGTATAACTCCCTAGCTAGGAACCATCTCAAGGATACAACATGGCTCAAATTCTTTAGAATAAATTAGATCAAGAATATCTCTTCATTTATGCTTGCTTCTTGGAAACATAGTGTTGGTAGGTTTCCAAGTGCGTAACCCTTGAACATGTTGATTTTTTTCATAAGAGAAATTGATCTTCTAATCTGATAATTACTTTGCAATGATTTCTTAATCAAGTTAGCTAATTTCACATACATAATTAACCAACTATACATAGACAATATCAACAATAATACAATAATGACAGTAGGATCATAAAGAGACAGCCAAGCACAAAAAAGTCAATTTTTTTTTTTTTTTCCCTAGGAAACCCAATCTCGAGAGAAAACCCAATAACATTTTGTAGGAGAAATTGTTCAATTCAATAAAGTACAATATGATATTTTTGAATTCAAACTTGGTCAACCTAGATTGTTTTGTAGCAATGGTAAAACCTGGTCAAATAGGATGAAATTTGGCCTTCTTCAACTGCCTAGAAACTTAGTCAAACTAATCATAAACTCAGTCAAAATTCTTCCCAGAAGGTCATTCAAACTTCCCTAAAACTTGGTCAAACTTCTTGCAAGAAACTCGATCAAACTTCTACAAAAAACTCAGTCAAACTGTCTAAAAACTTGGTCAAACCTCTTCCTAAAATCTTGGTTAAACTGCCCAAATATAGCTTGGTAAAGCTACCCAATATAATCTCAGTCAACATAGGTCAAAATGACCTTAGAAAAACTTGGTCAAAGATGGTTAATGTTGATAAAAACTCAAAATTATTCCTCCTTAACTCGCACATGTTAACAAAATTATAGATGATGCTTTGTGATCCAAATTATGCAAGTGTTGAAGGTTGGATGTGTATTTATATTGGTCAAAAGAGGTGGGCTTTGACCAAGGGTGATACCCATTCACATGGTGGGGCCAACATAACCAAATGAGGTTGACTTGAGAACTTTGAAAATTTAAATAAAATTTCCTTTCTTAGCCGAATTGTGTAGCTAGGGAATACCTCCCACAACTACCCAAAAATAAACACTCCTTAACTAAGGAGATATTCACCTTGAATTCCTCAGATCTCCACTTTGCTAAAAAATTTCTCCATCCCAAGAAATTTTTTAAAGGGCACACTATGTTAATGTATCCATCCACTTCATGTTCTATTCCAGAACCTGGTGGAAATTATCATGCATCAACATCATGCAAAGGATATAGTTACCCACTAACCAAATACCCTTGCAAAGGATCTAGCCACCCACTAGCCAAATACCCTTTGGAGATATGGTCAGGTATCCCTTGATTTGGGGTGACAATAAAACTAGTCCTGGGTCACCAACTATCCAAGTTGTCACTTGGAACCAAGTCAATTTTCCCTGCCCAATGGTGAAACCCTAGGCCAATTTACCATTCCCCCATGTTTTCACATGCCACTTGAATGGTAAAAATATTTGCTCGATGCTTTGGGGCACTCACTTTACCCACTAGGCAAGTAAAACTCGACAATATGGTCAGAAGCTTTTGACTAGGGGAGCACAATAGGCCCTGATGTTCTATCGGCCATTCTTGTCAGCCACATTACATGGAACCTGGTTAATACATTACTTAGGGAGATTGTCCGCCCTTGATTATACAACATCAACGCTCCCTCTCAATGACGGAGGCATTTTCAACCACTCCAATCTTGTCCCTGACATAGACAAACTTTATCTGGGACAAAGGATTTTTGAGAATCTCAGCAACATGCTCATCTATAGAAATGTATTGGAGCCTCACTACTCCATTATAAATCATGTATCAGATGTAGTGGTACTTGATCTCAATGTGCTTTGACCTCTCATCATGATTGTCTCCAACATCTGATCAAACAATCCCGCGAGCAGCTTCCAAAATGATATTGCTTCACAACTTGTTGAACTAGCTACAATATACTCAGCCTCTACAGTGTTGAGTTTGATAGATGTCTACTTCATGCCCATCCAAGATATCATAATATAAGCCAAACTGAAGCAACATCCTAATTTTCTCTTCCTGTCTTTGTCACTTCCTTCCCAATCGGAATCTATGTATCCCAATAACTGTACTTCACCATTTGAGACATATCTCAATCCATAACTGATTGTACCACAAAGGTATCTAACAACATGATTTGCTGCAATCTCATGTAGATTCCCCAATTCCACCATAAATTGGCTCAAAGTGTTCATTAAAAATCAAATATTAGTTTTGGTATTAACCAGATACATTAAGAATCCCATCATCCGTCGATACATAGAGGGATCCACCAAACCTAAGTCAGATCTTCTCATCTTCTTCGGATTGGTCACCATGGGAGTGGCCATGGACTTGTTTTCCATTATACCAAATCTTAGAAGGATCTCAATGGTATGCTTCCCTTGACCAAGGAAGTAATGCATCAAACCTATATCCTTCATCTTGAACTCATAGGTCAAGCTCCCTTTGACATTGAAGCAGGGCTTCTTGTGGTAATATTGGTTACTCCCTCTATCACAAAAGTAAATCCTCCTGCCACTGCTGCTCCCTCTAGCGATTGGGAAAGTCTTTATGATCCCTCTAAAAACATGTAATCAACATATAATAAGAAGATCACAAGCTCACTTTTAACAACTTTGTAGTAAAGGTTGACATTGGCATTACACTTGGTGAAACCAAGACTCATAAGGTATCCATCAATCTAATAATACCAAGCCTGAAGGTGATTTCTTGAGTCCATACAATTTTTCTTTATTTATTATTTATTTTATTTTATTTTATTTTTAATTTTTAATTTATTAATTTAATTTTATATAATTAATAAATTATAATTTTATATTATATTATTTATATATAATATATTATAATATATTATATATATATTATAATATATATATTATATATATATAATATATATATATATATAATATATTATATATATTATTTATTTTTTATTTTTCAGTCTACAAACATGAGACCTCCTAGGTTGTTATATTTTACACCTTCTTTCCTCAATCACTCCATTGAGAAAGTGGTCTTCATGTCCATTTTATGCGATTTGCAACCCATAATAGAAGCAATAGAAATAATAGTTCTAATAGAGGTGTACCTGGAAATTGGAGTAAATGTCTCTTCATAGTCCTCTGCCTCTTTCTAGGAGAATCCTCTTTCCATGGATATATCTTTGTATTGATATTGTATATCCACTTGGAAGTCACCACTAACTTCCCCTCAGGTCTTAACACAATTTCCCACACATCATTCTTCATGATGTATTGATATTCCTCCATCATGGCATCATTCCAAACTTGCTAGCCTACTGCCTCTGAAATAGAAGCTATTTCGGTTATCTATACAATTTTATATGTTTATACAAAATCTCCCTCTCAAACACAAATATCTCTTGTTGTGTTTATGCTCGATGCTGGGATAATCGTCTTGCCACAAACTTTGTTTCCTTCTTCTCGATGCTCCCATCTACTTCCAAAATCATTACTTTGATAACCTTCACAATATACTTGCAAACCTCATAGGAGGCCATGGAAGAAATGGTTATAACCAAGCAAATGATACAAAGACAAGAGGTTGACCGAAAATAAAGTAATAATAATCAAGGAAGAAAGATATGAAGTACTTATGCTTTGATCTAAGGATTGTAGGGAATTGTCAACTCCCTCTTGATCCTTTCCTTCTTGTATAAATAACTAAAATCCATTTGCAATCTCATCAAGCTAAAAATTCTCATCCTCATCCTCATCATCAACTACTAATGCATGTTTCTTTCCTTTCCCTCCATTCATGAATTTTATGAGCTAGGGCTTCTTCATCCATGATTTATCCAACCACACCAAAGGCTCAATTACAATCTAATGACATTTTCATCCTACCAAATATACATTCCTACTATCATTCAACATTCTTGGTCATGTTCTAGGGTTTCACAAAGACTTAGGACTTTCACATTCAAGTGATAACCTTGAGGTCTTCTATGGTTTACAAACCCTAAGTCTTTTAAAAACTTCAGCAAACTTGTCATGTGGAAATTATCCTTCTATAGTCAATATAGGTGGGATAATTCCTCAAATCCATATGAAATTGCGTAGAACATAATCAAGTGTCCAAAACCATAAATGAAAATAATGCTCCATAGAGTTCCCATGCCTCTGCATATGTGATGAAATTATCAACAAGGTGATCGTCCAATTCCATCATGGTATCAATCAATCAAGGATGTTGCATTTCAGTTAAACTACCAATATCCACTATGGTATTC
The DNA here is from genome assembly GCA_000404065.3 of Pinus taeda. Taxonomy (NCBI): domain Eukaryota; kingdom Viridiplantae; phylum Streptophyta; class Pinopsida; order Pinales; family Pinaceae; genus Pinus; species Pinus taeda. The sequence goes on from APFE031419840.1 coordinate 569,179, forward strand.
TATTCTAAGCAAATGTCTAAAGTTCAATGATCCAATATAGCCTTTGTAAGGCTTGTGCTCTACTTCTTTAGCATTGTCCCTTTTGACTTGCAAGACTATTTTTTTTTTAGTCTTGAATTTGAACTTTGGTCAATTTTGATCGAATGAAGATTCTTAAGAAACTAGTCCTTTTGGAATATGATCAGTCTAGGAAGATATATTTTTGTATCTCTATATTTTATCGGCTTAGCACAATATCTATTCATGATTTTGAAAATCTTTGACAATATTAGGGATAAAAAGTTGAAGCAATATCTACAAAAAATGTATTCACTAAGGTCTTCCTTAATATACCCTTTAATTATACCTCACAAATTCTTTAAGGTATGCTTGAAGACTTTATCATAGCCTACTAGAAAAACTTTATCAAGGGACTTTTTAAATATTCTTCCACAAGATAACGTTTCCTCTAAACTTCTGGCACCAAGGTCTGTTCATAGAAACATTTTAGTCTTTTCTTGATCACACATGGTTCATAACAATGTTACTAAATTTTAGCATAATGCAAACAAGCTCCACCAACCTTGATAACCCTTGAAACTAGATTAGAGTTTTCCTTAGACTTAGCCTCAATCAACCCAAAATATGCCTTAGGCTTTTGGATCTATCACATGTCTCACTCTATCATAGAATTTTAGATCTACCTCAGAGATCAATTGGAAGGTCAAAATTCAGCTTCCTCAGAGGTCAGTTGTAGGGTCAAAACTTGTCTCAGAAGAGGGCCTCAGGTTGACAATGCTTGATTTAACCCAACAAACAAACCCCTCACAAAGATAAAATTATTTAATCCAAAAAATATTAATAGCTCAACCTTCTTCACTAGATATTCAATAAGCTCACTTCCTCATATAACTTCTGCAAATTCTTGATCAGATGATGCTTCAAATGACCTATTTGAGATAGAATTTCTAAAACTTGACTTCTTCAAGTCTCTTTAAAGGATGATCTTTCACCTAGATTCTGATACCATGTTGATTTTCTGAAGGAAAATTTGATCTTATAATTTGATAATTACTTTCCAATGATTTCTTAATCAATTTAGCTTATGTCACATATATAATTAAGTAATTATACATACAAAATATCAAATATAATGCAATAATGACAAAAGGATCATAAAGAGACAACCAAGAACAAAAAAAGACAAATTGTTTTTCCCTTGGAAACCCAAACTCGGGAGAAAATGCAACAATATTTTCTAGGAGAAATTGTTCAATTCAATAAAGTATAATATGATATTTTTCAAGTCAAAATTGGTTAACCTAGACCAAAATTTCAACACTGATAAAATATGGTCAAATAGGCTAAAGTTTGACCTTCTAAAATTGTCTAGAAACTTGGTCAAACTACTCATAAACTCAATGAAACTTCTGCCCAAAAACTCGGTCAAACTTCCCAAACACTTGGTCAAATGTTTGCTGGAAAAATTGGTCAAATCGCATAAACATTTGGTCAATTTTCTACCCTAAAACTCGATTAAACTTCCTAAACATAACTCAGTCAAATTTCCCAGAATAATATCAATCAATACAAGTCAAACTGACCTTTGAAAAACTCAGTCAAAGCTGGTCATTGTTTATCAAACCTCATATGTCTTCCTCCTTAACTCGTAAGTGTGAACAAAATAATAGATGATGTTTTGTGATACAAAGTGTGAAAATGTTGGAGGTCTAATGTGTATTTATATTGGTGAAAAGAAGTGGGTTTTGACCAAGGTCACACCCATTCACATGGTGGGGTCAAAATGACTAATTGCGGCTGACTTTAGCTCTTTAAAAAATTAAATCAAAATTTCCTTTCTTAGCCAATTTGTGTAGTTGGGGAATACCTCTTGCAACTACCCAAAAATCAATAACACATTCCTATCTTCTAGATCTTGAAGTGAGGAAATCCTTACACTAGGTCCTTCAAGAGCAATAGTGCTACATAATGCAGTGGACCAAATGTAATGTACCAAATCTCTCTCGGTAGTAGTCACACTCATCCATTAAAGAACCCTGTTTTTCTGAATCCACAAGAAACCTATACTTACCACCTTCTCACACATTTTTGGCTAAGATATGATCATCCTTCTAACTACCATTTGTTATGGTGCCTTGGTTATTATAAAAATTTGCCTCACTTAAGATATGTAATTAGTGAACTGAGAGAAGATTCTTGGTTAAAACATGAATGTACAAAGCATAAATCAACTTAAGAATGTCATATGATGGGACACAGATAATGAAAAATCCCATTATGGAAATTTGATATGTGGCATCATCACCTAATTCTAGTTATATGTCAACATCTTTCCCTTGAAGTCCGTTGAAATCCTTCTTGTTGAATATCATGTTTTTAGATGCTTGAATGTGTACATACCACCCTACACTAGTGATGGTGTTACTTGAAAGGAAAATACCATGGAGAATCTCATATCAAGCTTGGTTTCTAACTCATCCACTTCTAATTCGTGCAAATTGCTTATGTTCCTTGTTCTTTGTCTCTTCTCAAGAAATTGAGATGCATAGTGGTCCAACTTGTGGTTCTTGAAGCATTTCACATTACTCAAGTATTCCTTCCCATTCTTTGATGAACATGAGTGTTCATTGTGACTCTTTTTGGGTAATTCATTCTTTTCTTATTTCCTTGCCTTATTGATGAGGGTTTGGTTCAATATCTAATTATTTTTGGCTATGATTTCCACTCTCCTTATCTCATAGTTAAAGAAGGTATCTCTATACTATTCAGAAGGTAGGCATATTTTCATGGATGTAGACACTCTATGCAAAGGCTTCCTAGTGCTTTGGAAATCCATTCATTTTGATAGATACCAACTCTCTGTACTCAACATTCATCTCATTAGTTATGAATTGATATTTGATTTGGGTAATAGTAACAAAGTAACTAGATAATATTTTTGTACTTAATTTTTCACCCAATTTTTTTTTCCTACAACTAAAATAGAAAGATTGAAAAAAATTGTCGAATGCAAAAGTGAAAACATTGTATATCAAGAGATGAGATCAACCTTACAAGATAAAATTTGATCTACACAAAAAATGTTAATGTAGTGGGAAAGAAGCTAAAATAATGTAACAAAAATTACTATGTTCTCTTTAACACAATAAAAATATAATATTGTGCTAAAGGGAATACAATGGCTTCTTTTAATCCTTCACCTTTTGGATATATGTTCACACACACCTCACATGTATGAATATATAACCCTAACTAGTGCACCTTCCCTCATCTAATAAAATTTGAGAAGATGGAAAAAATGATACAAATCTTAACTACTAATTATAGAATTGAAAAAGAGCACCCCACATATAAAGGAATATCTCCCAACCAATGTTCCCTAACTACACTTATAATATCTCTTACACATTCTTCCCTGAAAAGAATCAATAATAATTTTGTAATGAATCTTTCCTAAAACTTTCACAATTGTGTAAGAGAAATTTGTCATAATTGTTATAGAATCTATTATAATCTTATATCAACCAAAATTGTATGATACTAGTTATCATAAGTGTAAGAAATTTTTCAGAGGGGTCTAAGGGAATCTCTTCCACGTGGAACACCCATCCGACAATAATCCATTTAAACAATCATGTGCCTTGTCCGAAGATAATAATTGAAAGCAACCAAAAAGTAACATGCTTCATTTCCACTACCAATTTGATAGGCACTACGTAGTACCATCGAAGAAAGATATGGAATCACAAAGAGCGTCTTGTGCAATTTTATTACCTAATTCATATGAAAGAAAAATAATTCACAAATTTCTATACATTCTAAAATAAGTTCATTTTTATTGCAAGAGTATATATTGCGGGAGGAACTATTGACATATCCACTGATGATGTAAATACACTTCTTCAAGGCAGAGTTGATTATTTTTGTAGATTCCGCACAAATATATTATAATTATGGATTTATAGTTGAGCAATATAATATTCCATGGGCCAATGTGTACTTGACCCATGCTCATTCAATTTTATAAACAATTAGTCCCTTTCCCAAATAACTACAAAGAGGAGGGTCACAAAACTTATATTTATCCCTTTTATTCTTGTATCAATTAACCAACATGGATTGTTTTATTGCTATAGATGAAACACTAAAAGGTTTAATTTGGCCTAGATTGATAATTTGAATCTTATGACCCAAACCACATTTTCTGGGGATATGCTCATAATTTTGGATATGGTCCCCAATGGGTGGATAAGAGATATTTGAAGGTAAAAATAACAAGCAATAAAAATGATTGGGCCATAACCCAAGGAAAAGGAGATGATATGTCTTGTTCTTTAGCTGAGACAAATGATGTTGATTAAGATGTTGTCAATGGTGGTGAAGATGAGGGAGAGAATACCTAGAGGGGAAACATATAGGTCTAGAATAAGAAGATGATGCTTACAAAAATATTCCCAACAATATTCCCCTAGGATTTTGTGTTAAGCCCTCACTCGTTTCCATAGTTGAATTGCTAATTAACTATGCTTTTATTGTCATCCGCTCTAGTTTTGGCATTCCCAAACACATAACAGTAGTAATTGTAGATCCTCATGCTAGAAGTTATGTTTCCAAGAGTGATTTTATGGGCCCTTAGATTGTTAGTTATTATTCATCCTATTGTCATAATTTTTGATATTTTTTCCTCATGAACCTCAGCCCTTCCTAAACGTTCTTACTTTTAAATGACCAAACTAGATGATTTTGACTTATTCTTATTTGAATAAATAAGACTTTATTAATTTCAAATGAATGTAATTATGCCTAGTATCTTAAGTGTCTTTGAGTTGAATTTTTGATTTGCATTGTATGAGCTAATGTGATTTGGTGAGTAGGAAGATTATTGCAACATTGATGAATAATTTATAATTTGATCTCATGAATATCTAGCAAGAGGGGGTTAAACCTTTACACTATTGAAGATATTCAATATCAATCAAAACTCAATCAATTTATGGGGTGAGAAATTGAAGGCATTTCCTCCCTCTCATTAATGAAAAATGAGCATTAGACTGCCAAAATTATGCAGTGACAATGGACTCCTCATGTAGCTCAACTTTGTCTAAATATTAGTTGTATTTTGGTATAAAAATTAGTATAGGAGGGAGAATAGACATCTTATTTCAACAATGTTAAAAAAGGGGCAATCAAGTAGACAATGTCCATTGATCAAATAACTGATTGATTAGATTCATTAGGGCCTTTAACATTGTTTCAGTGTATATATAGACTTAGATGCCAAAATTAGGTAGCCAAATTTTTATTCCATTATCTATTATGATGTTGGAGATTTGTTAAAATTGTGTTGAAGAGACAAAGTTCTATAGTCTTTGTTATATGATTCTTTGCAAACAACAAGAGTAAAATCCAATGAATATTTGTTTCTATAAGATTTTTTTAGGGTTCTAGTTACTCCATTGGGTAGGGCCCATTTAAGATGAGCTTATAGGAACCCTCTTTGCATTTCATTTATGTGATCAAAATTTTTACTATGAGTTTGTTTATACTTTTGTAGAATAAGTAATTTCCTTTTGTCAAAATTTGTATTTTTATTTACAACAACATTCTTATTTTCATGCATTTTTATGTTTTGCATCTCAATAGATTTTGGAATGGACCTTGTGTGTAAAGATGATAGTTGATATTGTGCTTATTTATTTGGTTTAGTATATACATAATGGTTATTGAATCCAACGAACTCCTCACTCTTTTAACCACTATATTTACTGGGAAGTGGTCTAGCCCTTATTTGACTTCTTGCAAATTGCAAGAAAAAATTGAAGCTAAAACCATTACCCTAGTCTACAAGATGTGAATAAGAGAAATTTCTCATAATTGTTCATTCATTTTTCTATAATATCATTACAATATTTGGATTTTATTAGACATTTTTAGTTTACATATACATTGCATAACACCTCATGAGTTTTCTTACTCCTTGGGTTGACAGTTTAAAGTGAACTATAAAATTCTATATAGATATATCCCTGTAATTTTGTATCAAATACTTTTTTGACATTAATTCTAGAGAGGTTGCTAAAACTTGCATCAATGTAATTTGATTTTTTTTTGAAAAGAAATAACACACATGTTAAAATCATAAATAAGTTGCATGCACTGACCTAAAAATAAATTTAGATGCTTTTACCAAAAAATCATATTTTTAGTGTAGATGAAGTTGTACCTAGTGTCAAGTATAACAACAAAAAGGATTTTGAAGACTTTTTAAGACAATATGCTAAACAAAAACTAGTAGACATCTAATAAATTATTGAAGAGTTTACTAAAACTTATGAATAGGATAGATATTTATTGCAAGAGTTTTTGTAAATCATTTTTACTTTGAGATAAGCATTGAAGTTAGAGAAAAATCACCCTCCCCAAGTTTCAAGGTAGAACAAAGGGAATAATAGCTTGATGTTTTTTAATTGCAATTTAGGAAATTGAAGAGGAAACTAAAATGAAAATAAAAAATCCTTTTTCTATTTACCATTGAAGACCTTGATGCATTTTCTTTAAGTTTGTGAAGTTATATATAGAACTTATGACTACACAACATATGCCGAAAATATTAGATCTTTTATTTCTACATTAAAAGAAACAACTTTAAGGTGGCTCACGAGTTTGGAGGGAAAGAGTATTAATAATTGGGATGAAATGAAAAAGACCTTCATTGATAAATAATGAAAAAATATATTATCAAAATCATTTTTACAAGAACCAATTAGATTTTAGATAATAAAATCATTCCTAATAATTATCTTGACATTGTTAGATAAAAAATGTTTATTTATCACATTATAAAATAAATAACAACTCATAGTAATCATAAATAATAAATCATAGTAATCATGATAGTGTATAACTAAAGTATTCATAATAATAAAAATACTTATAGTAATCATGATAGTGTGTAACTAAAGTATTCATAATAAGAAAAATACTTATAAATTACTTTTAAGTAATATTCATAAAATAAAATATTTTTGAAGTAAAGTAATTTTAATTATATAAAAAGTGAAATACCAATTTTAAATTTAAAATAATGAATACATATATTCTCACATATAATTTAGATTTTATATTCTTTCTCTTATATATATATATGTGTGTGTCTGGTAACTTAAATTTTAAATGAATTTTATGTTTAAATTAGACGTGGAAATTAAACATGTTATGAGAATGTAAATATTTATTTTGTTAATGAAAAGTGAATTGTTTTATTTATTATTATTTTTGGAAATACATTAAAGATTACCATGCGAGAGATTAGACTCCTAATTTCCGGGAAAATAATTGGAGTTAGTTATGCCCAATAAGGAGCAGGAAAATAAGGACAAAAAAAATGAAAAAATCTCCATTTTCGGCCAAAGAGGTACAGTTGGCTGAGCACACCATAAAAAAACACATTACTATATATAAATGTCATGGGTGGAATTTGTATGAAAAAGATTTGCAGGAGATAAAGTCATTCTGAACAAAATAAAGGTGCAAGTTAGAGAGAAAGATTGAACTTGAACCCAAAATTAGCAAGACACTGCTTGGGTTGAGGAGGTGCAAGTTGTGAAGAAATACCGAGTTGTTTTCCTAGCAGGAAGGAGTCTATAGCTAGGGAGAACTATTAGAATTGTAGTTCAATAATTGGGAGGAATGTGGCAGCCTCTAATTTATTTATAGGAATTATAGATAAGTGTATGAGTATTTAAGAAGTCCATGTTAAATATATTTATTTTTGAAGTTCAAAAATATAATGTATAAGGTAATATTTTGTATGAGAATATGTTATATTGTGAGTATTAAAGGAATATAATGACTAATTGTACTAATTATTTTGGTGAAAAAGAAGAAGACATGTTTTCTGTGTTGAACTCATTGCAGGAAAGCCTAGAAGTTGAGAACATAAGAACTAAGATAGGTATCTAAGAAGTTAAAGTTTGAATACTCCTCTTACTATAGAAAATTCTAGTGAGAGAACCCAACCCAGGAGCCCAACATTGATTTCTACTGTATAGAGAGGGGAAGTCAATGGTGGACCTAAAGATAAAAATGGAAAGGAAAGTAGATTAAATCAAATACCTAATAAAAAAATCATAAATAATACAAGCGAACAATCAACCTTTGATGGATATCATTCCATTTTTCCATAAACTAGTATGTATCTTAAATTGTAGAGAAAGAGAAATATTACAGAACATAATACTGTAGCCAAGATGATCATATCTTGAGCTTTTGATGAGCAAGGGATACCTCGTCGACCTACCTAAAACATGCAGTCTTGGACTATAATAATAATAAATCTCTAAAGGAAAGCTTAGGTAAGAACCCATGACAAGAGCCTACCAGGCCTCTGACTTACTATTTGCTTCTAAACAAAAACAAGAATCATACCATTTGTATAAGTATGTATGGATAACAAAGTTGTAATTATTTTACATTAACGAAAATGGAATAATGAAATTTCCTTTTGTTACAGGCATATTCAAGAAAATAATTTTACACATGAATAGATAAAGAAAAGAAAATATCCAATGTCACCATAAACTCATATTCTTTATGATAATAATGTTCTTAACAAAGTAAGAAGTATTGTATAGATAATTTCTTGCATAAAAATTACAATAGTCATTCATATAAGTCTCGGACGTAACCCAACATTAAAATATATGTGGATTCTTTCGACATTATAGGGAAACTCTTATGAAAAAAAGAATAATATATATGGAAATCGAGGTCAGGACTTTGTCACGTGTCCAAATGGAACCTTAAGGGAATTTATACAAATTAAATAAAAGAGAGAAGTCGTGACATGTTAGAGCTTTCTATTTACTTTAAACCCTTATAAAATTTAACATAGCTCCACGGGACAAATTTGAAGCATCCCTGGAAGAGCCAAGTTAGAAAAGAGAAACCACGTAAGTAAATAAAACATAAACTTATTTTTCTCATGAAACACTAATAGTGTCAAGGTCTAACCCATAGGCATAGAACACCCCTCGTTAGGCTTTGGGCCATGAAGAAATAAACATAAGATTAAGCATAATGAAATTTAGTTTCAAGTGAGTGCCTTACCTTAGTAGAAGGAGAAGTGAAAATTTTCTTGCATAATTGTCAAAATAGAGCAATAGTTACACTCAGTAATACATTACTCTATATGAAAAAACCTTACTGGTAAGAAGTAGAGTTAGGGTAAAAACAAACAGTGTATTTTCCTTTTTCATAATGCAAAGTTATGATGATTCATAATGTTATGAGAGAATACTTATGGTAAATCACATTTCAATTTTTGCGGTTGACGCATTTTGAACCACTAAGTGTGGCTCATCATCAAGACTTAGTGGTTCGAAATGCGTCGTCAACAAAAATTGAAATGTGATTTACTCGAAGTATTCTCTAATATGTGTATTTACTTGTCAAGAAGCTTTGAGAAACAAGGGGAAACAAAGCTATATTGACAGAGGAAATCTAGAAGATGTGATTGAACCCTAGGAAGAAGCCCATGATATTTCCTTGCAAAGAATAAAAATGTCAAAAAATTATAAATCTAACTCCATGTGAAAAACCATGCCAAGTAATGTAATTGGAGAAATAAACAAGGAAAATCAAGTAATGAGGAATTACAAGGTCAAAAGTGACTTGGTTCAAACCCTATCTCCGTCACTGGACATAAACATGACACATGCCAAAAATAACCTCAAAGCAACTCATTTTATGGAGGAAACATTATGTATGCATTTCCATACTTCATATTTTCATGTTTTCCCCATTATTGCAGGGCTCCTTTCTCGACCAAATTAGAATGAAAATGAGACAATGCAACATAGGGGTAAAGGGTAGACATTTACCCTAAGAATACCATAAGGTTGGACAGTTGGCTTTTCTTGTTTGGCTAGTGGCAAAAAATGTGTTGGCATTAATGTCAACTAGGATAGCACTGATGGCAACTGGGCTAGCATTGATGTGCATGATGTGTTAAGCTCAGGGGGAGTCCCATGATTTGAAGGAGTTTATTCCTTAATATATCAACTCAAATTCTCTTGGAAATGACATAGTTGGATGACCCTCAGAAAGATGTTTCCAACGACATGCTAAATTCTACAAATGGCTTCCTGGATCAAAAGTTATTGCCAGTCAAAGGTGACTAGCCTCAAGGTCAAAGTAGTAGATCTAAATATGGTGTAGAGTCAAAGTGGTGACAAAGTTTTTCATTTTTTCCAAACATGACCGAGAATTGAAGCAGAGCCACTAACAAGGGAGCTGAGAGAACCTGGTCTCAAAACACAATAGCAGAGCAAATTCTCATTGGTCGAAAGTGGAGCCCATAGAACACATAATCCCAACATAGTTTCCATTAACGGTTCAAAAGACACTAAAAAGTTGAGGCCTAGGATGACATAAGCCTGGGAGGAGGTGGAAATCCCACACAATAGTGATAAAGGCATTGATTAGAAGAGAAGGACAACATAAGTCCCACCTGAGACATGTAATCCCAAGAGTTCTTACCTAAATGGTTCAAAGCCGCACACAAAGAAAGTGCCTAGGATGATGCAATCTCGGGAGGATGTCAGCGGAGATAAAGGTATTTATTGGTAGAAGCATTTTAGCAGGAGGCCCCATGGGACAACTCATCCTAGAGATCCTTCCTTGGAAGAGCTAGGTGCAACGAAGTTTGGAGATTCCCAAGGTGATGTAGAGCTGGAAAATGTGGTAGTATTCTACTATTGTAGGATGACATCAACATGTAGTTGGTATAAGGGGACACATGGGATGCATTTTTGGTGTTTTCAGGTGGTCAAAGGGGCCAATTTCAGGTAACACATGTCACCACTCAGAAGGCACCATTTGGCAAGGATGACGCAACATGACATCATCTTGGACGTTTGACCTCAAAAGGTTTCAAAAGAGTGCAAGGAAGGTTTCACTAGGATGACTAGGAACTGGGAATATGTGGAGCACAACTCACACCAACTGGTCTATGATTGCTCCAAATGCACGTGGCTTTCAACCCTACGCTACATGTCATCCCAGAGGGAAGGATGAGGGCCAAAGTCTATCACCAAGACTTGGTTTTGTGCAGATATGTGACCATGGGTGAAACATGTTAGTGCATATTATTTAAGCCCTTGGGGCTATAGTTAAAAGAGGCGCTCGGGAGCTGTTTTTGTGGTAGTTTTGCATGTTAATGATGGGCCTACATGATTTTTACATTGAAAAAGTGTTATGGTCAAATTTTTAAAGGGTATTTGGGATGATGATAATGAAAAAGGGTCGTGCACAAAGTGGAGTTGAGGGCTAAAGCACCTGTGGGCATACGTTTAACGACATTGAATGGGTTAACAAATATTTGTTTCGTACTTGGAAGATATGCCAAAATTCGTTATTCACCATACTTGGGTCTGTTGAAGAATGTAACTAGATCCACTCTTCATAAATTGTATTTGAGTTATAAAGAAATGTATTTATCAAAAGAAATAAAAATAAATTTTATTATTATTATTATGACTTATTAAAGCATGGGTTTCATGCTTGGGTCATCATGTTTTAGGTTAAAGTCCCCATCGAGGAGTTTTAGGATTTATTGTGAGCCATTACAATGATTTTCCATTTAAAGAGACCCTTCTTGGGCTTTTGAATCATGTAAAAAGATTTATTATTGAGTCAAATAAGGTATTTTTCACCTCCACACCAAGTCGGCCTCAAGGAGATCAAGTTGGCCTCAAACAAAGTAATTTTACCTCACCAAAAGGCTATATATTGAAGCAGTTCAATTTCATTTGGAGTACACACTCATAAGTTTGATATCTAAGAGAAGAAGAGAAGAAAAAGTATGAAGTTGCTAGAAGAAGGAATATTAAAGTTTCTGGGTTTGTCTCTCCCTCACTTGTGTGGATTTACTCGGATGTTTGCTGGAAGGACAAAGATATTTTTGGGTCGAAGTTGTTGCTAGGCTAACTACTGGCTTGAATTGATTCTTGGGCTAGCTGGTGGGTCAAATTTGTTGTTGGATCGATGTTCTGTTACTGCTACAAGTTATTGCTGCTAGGTCGAAGTTAATGTTGAAAGGGTTATCATCTATAGAAGGAATGAAATGCTGACTTGGTGTGGAGGAAGTTCGTGTCTAGGTCAAGAGCCTTCGATTATCTCGTGAAGTTATTAAGGAAGAGTTGTTGACTAGGTTTTCACCTAGATAAGGGTTTTTCCCTGGCTACCCACCTACATCTGGTGTCTGTGATATTTGTGCTCTTGTTTTGGTAATTGATTAATGAAATAAAGATAAAAGAGGAACATAAGAAAACATAAGAATATCACAAGTAATTATCAACATTAAGAAATTATTTCCAGCTTTATGATTTTCTAACATTGTTTCAGAGCTAAGGTGAAGAAGGAGGAAAAAGGTAGCTCAAAGATCTATTGAAAGAAGGATAAGAAGTTTGAATAAGGGTCATCGAAAGGATCATATAAGAAGTCAATTATACCATCTTCAAGGACAATGTCTAACTCAATGAAGGGAGAAAACAAATTAGAAGGAGCATCCAACTACAGGGCATGGAAGAAGAGGATAATCCTCATCCTCGAGAAGAATAAAGTTTTGGATCTAGTCAAAGGAAAGGTGAAGAAGCTTGCAAATGAGTCAAGTGATGTAGAAAAGTAAAAGTTTAGGGAAACAAAAATATTAGCCATGATACTAATGGTGGATGGAATAAAGGATAACCTCATTCCATATATATAGATTCTTCTCAAGAGATGTATGAGGCATTATCCAAATTATTCACTATCAAGAATCTTGGTCAAATAGCAAGACTTAAGAATGAACTGAGATCTATAAATATGTCAAAGGAAGACACTGTGGCATCCTTCTTTGTGTGAATATCTAGATTAAGAGATGAAATCCAGGAAATTGATGAGATAGTACTAGAAAAGGAGATTGTAATCACTGCACTTCTAGGATTACCAACACCATGGAGTGCCTTCTCATCAGGTCTCAAGTGTTGGAAGGAAACTCCTACATTCAAAAAACTATGGAATAAATGTGGCCAAGAGAAGTCAAAATTTCTCTAGTAAGAAGCAAAGAGAATGAAAAGGAGAAAGTTTCAAATGCCTATTCCCCTCATCACAAGAACAAAGGATCATTCTAAAAGTCTAAAGGGCCTAAATGGAATATAGACCTATCCAAGTTTCAACAATTGTCACAAGATGGGTCACTATAAAAGCAATTGTCCTGAGAATCCAAGAAACAAGAAGAGAGAAAGGGAATATGCAAATTTTGCTGATGAAGGACCTCCAAAGAAGAACTAGAAGGAAGAATCCCAAGTCAAAGATCTATTTGTTAGGGACACTATCCTTCTACTCTAAGCTTTTGAATTGTTTTGTATTTTGATTTCTAGCACTTATAGGTTTAACATTCTTTGGAAAGACATTTTTGAATTGCTTTATTAAAATTATAGGTATCCTTAGAGATTGGATTAAGAGGGAGCCCTCACCACTCTGTTAAAGATAAGTATCTTACTCCGTGTATTATCTTTCATATTTGGTTTTCCTTTTCTTATCTGGATGCGGTTATACTAGATGCTAATAGAATTTCTTTTTATATTTTCCTTGTTTAGGAAAAGTTTGTTGATATGCTCAAGGGATATGAATAAGACCTCACAAGGAAAAGCATAAAATCTATATTGGAATTAATTCCCTATAAGGTTTGTCTAAACTAAAAGGTATATTCATTCATTCTAAGAAATATTCTTTACATTACTAACAAGTGTTATGTCTAGGACCTTTGAATCATAGAGATTCTTGTTTGGGTGATTAATCATTAAATTGAATCTACCCTCATTAAAAACATCATGTTTGTGGAAATCTATTAGGTTCTCTATAAAAATCCTAACCTAAGGGTATGTCAATGATAATATGAAAACCCCTGGTCTACTTAGGGTTATTACTGAAATCTAGAAAATACTATTCTTTTGATGTTTGGGGTTTTGATGGTAATGTTATGTTTGGAGTTTTAATATTGTTATGGAAACCCTAGTGCTTTAGGGTTGGATGGTAAAGTGTTCCTATACCTTGAGGTTTTGGTAAATATGAGTAAAACTCTTATATATCGAAATTAAGCTCCTAGGAATGAAACCCTAGGTGTACGTTTGTTTGACTAATCAAAATTCTGGCCTAATCAAGATTGTTATATGTCTGACTTTAAATGTATGGATTTTTTTATCTTGGGTTTGTATAATATATGTTATGATATGCTTGTGCATGATTATCCTAGATATGTATATGTGCTAACCTATTCGTTGATAAGTTCTAGGTTTTGTAACTAAGCCATAGTCAAAGTTTGATATTCTAGGATATGGTGATAATGTTTCATATATGATGATAAAATCTAAGGTTTACAAAAAATCCAAGTGAAAGTTGGTCATATCCTTGAAACCTTAGATTGTGATTGATTTTGATTATTGACATCTATGGCTTAGTATCTCAAAAATAGAATCTAGGGTTTGCATTAAATCATAGTATAAGTATAACATATGAAATCTAAAGTTGTTAGATGCATTGTAAGTGTCATTGTTTGAATTTCTTCTAGGGTTTGAAATATAATAGAGTATGCCATATATCTCGAAGAAATATTGAGGCCCTAGATATAATGAGACTGATTAAGTTACTAATGTGATCTAGGGGTTATAACCTAACCTGAGCAAAATAAGTTGAACTATAAAAGTATGTGCCTCTTATTGTTTGTGAACCTAACTAAGTTTAGGTATTTGTTGTATAAAGTCTAATGCTTACATTATTATATGCTTCTGATATAATTAACTTCATGCTTATATATGTATGTTTTTGGTTGTACTTGCTATCTAAGTTGTGCCGATATGTAATCTTCAAGATGATGAATATGTTTGTAAGTAAAGTTGGTTTGATAAGCATGATGAAGGAAATTATATGAATGATGATCATCAAGAAGGATGGAAGCCATTAAACATTCTCCAATGTCATAGAAAGAAGTTGATCTCCCTAAGTTAAGGAGTCGAGATAAAAGGAAGGATATCTCCCAAGTTGAGAGGGAGGACATATTATAGTCATGATGGATACCTTGAAGAAGAAAATCAAAGAATGCATATTGAGGTGTTGTTGAAAGAAGGAAATCAAGATTTGATTTTTGCATGTGAAGTAGGAAAGGAAGTTGAATGATTGAGGAAACCTTTGTCAAGGTTTGGGAAGCCTCAAAGTCCTACTGTGAATTGTGAGGTAGCATCAAGATGTCAGAAGACCCCAAAGGTTTGTGTTTACTCATGAGTATTTGAAAGGTTGTTACTGATTGGGGTTGCGCTGTTTAGGTAAATCTCTCTAAGTTTTTGAAAAACATGCTTGAGGTTAGAGAGATTTGATGAGGCATTGAGTGTGTAAAATGCCTGGGAGGACATATGGTCGACATATGTGTTGATGTCTAGTTCCCAAAGTAGTAGGGAGGGTTGATGGTTAGAAAGTAAGCCTCTGGCCTTGCATTACACACCTATTTCCCTGGGTTGATGGTTAGAAAGTAAGCCCAATGGTACCAAGAGAGGCTGAAATCTTTAATCCATCTTAGTCCCACCTAGATAGATTTCCCTGGTCAGGAATCTAGTCTGTGGTACCGTGAGTGCCTAAACTCTTCATGGTTCATGTGTTTTGAGATCTTCCATGTACTTGTATATGTATGTATGAATACCTTCCTAGTTAAGAGGGAGTGTTGAAGAATGTAACTAGGTTCAGTCTTCATAAATTGTATTTGAGTCATACTAAAATGTATTTATCAAAAGAAGGAAAAATAGTTATTATTATTATTATTATTATGAATTATTAAAGTGTGGGTTTCATGCTTGGGTCATCATGTTTTAGGTTAAATTCCCCATTGAGGAATTCTAGGATTTATTCTGAGTCATTAGAGTCATTTTCCATTTAAAGAGACCCTTCTTGGGCTTTTGAATCATGTAAAAAGATTTATTATTGAGTCAAATAAGGTATTTCTCACCTCCACACCAAGTCAGCCTCAAGGAGATCAAGTCAACCTGAAACAAAGTAATTCGACCTCACTAGAAGAATATATATTGAAGCAGTTTGAATTCATTTGGAGTACACACTCACAAGTTCAATATCTAAGAGAAGAAGAGAAGAAAAAGTGTGAATTTGCTCGAAGAAGGAAGATTGAAGTTTCTTGGTTTATCTTTCTCACATTCGTGTGGATTTACTGGGATATTTGTTGGAAGGACGAAGACACTGCTGGGTCAGAGTTGTTCTTGGGCTAACTGTTGGGTCAAAGTTGTTGTTGGGCTAATTGATGGGTCGAAGTTGTTGCTAGATCGAAGTTCTGTTGTTGCTACTAGGTCAAATTTATTGTTCAAAGGATTATCGTCTAAGGAAGGGAGAAAAGCCTGAATTCGTGTGGAGGAAGTCTGTGTCTAGGTTAAGAGTCTTGGATTATCTCGTGAAGTTATTAAACAAGACTTGTTGATTTGGTTTTCCCATAGATAAGGGTTTTACCTTGGCTCTCCACCTACATTTGGTGTCTGTGATATTTGTGTTATTGTTTTGGTAATTGCTTAATGAACTAAATATAAAAGAGGATCATAAGAAAACATAAGAATATCATAAGTAATTATCAACATAGAGAAAATCTTTTTGCCTTTCTGATTTTCTAACAGGGTCAGGCATGCTTTTGAAGAATGAATAGATTGGAAATTGATTTGCATGCAGGATTTGAATGCACATGTTGGGCTAATTGAGTCAATGGAAACTGCAGAGATCGCCATATCAATGAGACAAATACCACGACTTGTAGAGCTAAAATCATCATGCTTGGATTTATCATAATGAGCCATACTTGAGCTTCCTTGTACACTATGAAGAATTAAGTGGAGAATATTGCTGGGTGTAGAAGATCTAACCACAGAACAAGAGAGCCATGCCTGAAGTACAATTTGAAATATGTGAGAAATTAATAAGCATGGAGTGACTTATTAAAGTGCATAGGTTGATTGAGAATTAATTCTAAGAATGAGAAACACTCAATTTCCCATTCTTTGATTTAGTTTAGTTGCAGAAGTTGAGTAACAAGACAATACAATAAGAAATCAAGCCATGATACAATTATGAGATTGAACAAATAGTCCTGTTTTGTGTAGAATGGGAAGTAATGCTAGAGTATGCTCTTGGGCAAAATGATCCGTTGATAGAGGCAACATCATTCCTAGTGAAATAGAGGAACAAAACCATGGATGCTTGTTGTGCACAGTGGGGGAATGCAACATTGTGGAGTGTAGAGCAGAGAGCTCTATGTGTGTAAGTGAATTACTGTGAGAAGCTGAGAGAGGTGTGTTGCAAAGAAAGATTGAGAGCTGAGATAATGTGTGTTCCTATAGAGTGAGATGAATGATTTAGCGATTATATGAGTTGAGCGAAGTGAAGGTTTCTGATGAAAACAAATGACATAAGGCTTAGTGTATGCTGCTAAGAAAAAAAAGGGCGAGTTGATGAAAATATAGCTGTAACTAGGCTAAGCGAGAGCCAAAAACAATGATCATTAAGTTCTTTATTGAGTGTGGGTTGGAGCCTGTAAACCAGGGAGTTGGAGCTTCCTTCTAGTGGGTGTTTGAGGAGATCTTGGGGGTTGGTGACTCCTACAAGTGGGTGCTTGCATAAATCCATGAAGTTGGTGCTTCATGGTAAGCTGATTAGGTGTCCACAGGAGAAGGGAGTTGGTGCTTCCTGCTAGTGGGTGCTAGCAAGAAATCTAAGGATGTTGGTGCTTCTTGTGAGTGGTGTCTCACAAACAAATTTACGTAATAGAGTAGGAGCTTCTATTTACATCATAAACAATATTGGTGGTTTTTCCCTTTTGGGTTTCCATGTTAAATCCCATGTGTCATATGTGTTGCTTGTCATGATGTGTTTGTATGTGTTTATTTATATTGATGCCACATGATATGTTGTTGATAGGAGCTTCTATTTACATCATAAACAAGATCGGTGGTTTTTCCCTTTTGGGTTTCCACGTTAAATCCTTTGTGTCATATGAGTCGTTTCTCATGATGTGTTTGTATGTGTTTATTTATATTGATGCCACATGATATGCTATTCATATTCACAAAAATGGTTGCCAAACTTGAATGAAAATATAAATTGGCATAAAAGTAAAAATTAGCCTTAATATTGATTCACTCCCCCCAACATTTACATCATTTCCAACACATAATTACATCTCTACCGTTGATTAACCTAAGTGGATCACCACTATTGACAAGGAAAAGTGATGTGTCTGGGTGTGGTCCAACGTATGGACTCCTACCATGTGGATACTTCATGTGGACTGTCCATTATATAACCTCCACATAAGAGTAAGGTGCCATGAGAGCCCTTCTAATATTTCAATCATTCATTACATTTCACCCATGTATATAAGTGAGGGCTTAATCTAGGCCCATGACCTAGTGTAGCCATGGCCTTGAGCCAACAAAGAGAGTGTTAAAATGAATGTCAACATTAAGAGTAAGCAAGAACAAATTAAATACAATATTCAACTCCAATTTTGGGATTTGAGTGAGACTTAAGTATGGAAAGACATTACAGTATTTCTTGTTACAGAAAAATAATCAAATATTGAGTTGGTAATGAGATATTGTTTCTCTTTAAATAAGACCAATTGTACCATTTTTTTGTGATAGGTAATCCACATATTAAGTAAAAAAAATTTATTATGTAATTTGTACTTATTACTGGGTGTTTTTGGGTAGATGTTGCATATGGTATCAAAGAAAAACACGTTGCAACATTGTGGCATATGAGCTGACAATGATATTGTTTAACAAAACGAATGTCTGTTTTTACACATAAGAAGATAGCGTAAAGAAAAGTGAGAAGTGATGATAGAACCACAAGGATAAACACACCTAGGTGAATATAGGATTTGGGTACATTTGGGTGAACAAGTGCAAGTGCCCACTGTGGAATTGATGAATATGGTGAGAGATATGAGGATAACGCTAGTAATCCCCCACATAGGACATGAACAATTATTAAAGTTAGTGAAAAACAAGAAAAAAATCATTAAAAACTTAAAAAGTAGATCCAATCCCAAGATTGTGGAAACAATAATGGAGGAAGAGGACCGAGGACAAACTTCCAAGCGAAAGAAATCCGATGAGTTGGCTAAAAGTAAGGAAGCAAAATATGAAGGGGAAGAAGATCACAACTCACAAAAAATACATTTGAAGAAAGGAAAGAGTCTAAAATTGGAGTTACAAGGAGAATTCAAGAAAATTAGACCCCCAACCTACGATGGGGAGACCGAAGAAGAAAAAAGTTCTTGGCTGCTTAATATCATTAGGTATTTTCAAGTTTATGTTTATTCTATTGAATTAAAAGCTAAATTAGTTACATACAAGTTATAGGGAAAAGCTTCCTTGTGGTAGGAAGAAGTCAGAAAAGTGAACAATTTAGAAAACAAAAACGTTAACTAGGAGGAATTTCGAAGGATTTTTAAGGAAAAATGTCTAATTGAACATTACTTTGATGAAAATGACAAATAATTTCATGATCTGAAACTTGGACAAATTTCAATGGATGAGCTAGTGAAAAAAATTACTTATCTTTTGAAACATGTGCCATATATATGAGAAGAAAAAGCTAAAGTACAACACTTTATAAATTGCCTTCCTTTTTCTTTTAAAGAATGTATTTAATACTATAATCCAAAAACAATGGATGAGGCCATTAGAAAAGCAAGAATTTTCTATTAGTAGGCTAAACAGAAAAAAACGAAAATGTGAAATCATGGCCTAATAAAAATAAATACAGATTTTCCTAGGGTGGAAATGGAGGAAAATTTGGTCTTTTTAAGAATTTTGGTAATGGAAACGAGAATTAGAATTTTAGTAAGAATAACAATCATAATCAAGTAATGTAGACACATACTTAGTCTAGATCCAAATAGAAAGACCTAAGTAATATAGGACTTAGTGGGAGGGAAAAAAAACCCGTTAAAATGCCGAGGCTGTGGAGAACCCCAACTTTTGTGGAAATACCCCTATAATACCAAGTCTGTGCAAAATTTATAGAATATTCAAGAGGCCTCCATCGTTAAAAACATGGTTAGGAATATTCCTTGGATTAAAAAAACAATGGAAGAGTGCCAGGAGGAACATCAATCCACCATGGTGGAGATAGAAGGCAAAATTTTAAACCAACTTGTTTATGTTTTGATAGACCGTGGTGCCAATTTGAGTTTCATTAATCCTAAGATTGTAGAAAAATGTAAGTTAAATTCTGAAAAGTGGAAAAATTCATGGCTATTCTAGTTGGCTATTGGCACAAAAAGAAAAATTACTAATTGGGTAAAGACATGTCCTGTTGTTTTAAATGGGAATAAAACCACTATGAACCCGAACATTTTGCCATTAGGCCTCATATGAAATATTGGTGGGGATGGAATGGTTGGAGGGTCATAAAGGAATTTTTAATTGTTTAAATAAAACTATGACTTCTACTTTGGATAATGGAGAAACGCAGGTAGTAAAGGGCATACCTAGACCTAATTTTGTTCAACAAATATTTGCTTTATATTTAAATAGGGTTGCAAGAAAAGGATGTCAACTATTTTCCATTTAAGTGGAAGACCATTCATAATAAAAACAAGTTAAATCATTGGGTGATTTGTAATTCATTTGGGAGTATTAGGATGTATTTCCAGATGGGATTCTTGGTTTTTCACCTACGAGAGACATAGAATTTTCTATCAAAGTAATACTAGGAGCTGCACTGGTATCAAAAGCACCTTACCAGATGAGTGTATTAGAATTGGTAGAGTTAAAATGAAGTTACAAGAGCTATTAAAAAAGGGTACATCAGATTAAGTGTTTCACCATGGGGTGCACTGGTCTTATTTGTTAAAAAGAAAGACATAAAATTTAGGTTATGCATTGATTACCAACAACTGAATAAATTGACAATTAATAATAAGTATCCATTGCCCATAATCGACGATTTATTTGATCAAGTAAGAGGAGAAACTATTTTTTCTAAAATAGATCTCATGTTTGGTTATCACTAGCTAAGGATTAAAGAAGAAGATATTCCTTAAACGGCGTCTAAAACCCGATACATGCACTATGAGTTTTTGCGCTTGGTGAATAACATTTTTAGAAAATTTCTAGATAAGTTCGTACTATTTTTTATATATGATATATTGATTTATTCAAAGACACCAGAGGAGAAGAAACAACATTTTGAAATAGTGCTAAAGACTCTATGGGAATATTAACTATATGCTAAATTTAGCAAGTGTGGATTTTATCAAGATAAAATACAATATTTAGGACACATGATATCTAAGGATGGAATAACGGTGGATCCCCACAAGATAAAATCCATTCTTAATAATTTGTAACCCCTAAGGATGTGGCATACACGAGATCATTCATGTGCATCACATGATACTGTCACAGATTTATAGAGAGGTTTTCTAATTTGGCCTACCCCATAACCCCTTTGCAGAAAAAGGGGTTAAATTTAAGTGGACTCAAAAATGTCAAGAGAGTTTTGAACAACTAAAACATTTTCTTACAGTTGCACTTATGCTAAAAATAATAGACCTTAATAAAGACTTTACAGTGTGTATTGATGCTTGTTTGGAAGGTTTGAGAATAGTTCTCATGCAGGAAAATTATGTAGTGACTTATGAATCTCGTAAATTAAAGGAACATGAAAAAATTATGCAGTTTATGACCTTGAATTAACTGTAGTTGTTCATTCACTTAAGATGTGGATGTATTATTTAATTGGTAAAAAAGTTACCTTAATTATTGATCATTTGAGTTTAAAATATTTTTTCAGCCAACCTGACATGAATATGGATGGATGGCCTTTTTGAGTGAATATTAATTTGACATTAAGCATATAAAAGGGAAGGAAAACGAAGTGGTGGAAACACTAAGTCAAAGTTTGAAGCATGAGGTAACAATAAGTAGTACTAAAATAAATTTTATAGAGCAAATGAAGACAACAACATTAGAAGATAAAGATTATAATAATATTTGTGAAAGAATGAAAATTAGAACATATTAAGGAGAAACATCATATTATGCAATTAATGAAAATGGGTTACTAACATTTAAAACACTATATATATGTTCCTGATATGATTGAGATTAAACAACTGATATTAGATGAGCACCACAAAAGACCATTTTCAACACACCCAAGTTATCAAAATATTATTTTAACTCTTAGAAAAGAGTTTTTCTGGCTTGGTATGAAGAGGGAGGTAGCTGCATACTTAGAAAAATGCTAAGAATGTTAGCAAGTGAAAGTAGAACACCAACACCCAACAAGATTACTAAACCCCCTGCCTATACCAGAATGGAAGTGGGAGGTAATTTCATTCTATTTTATTACTGGTTTACCAAAGACTATAAAAAGACATGATTCTATTATGGTCGTTGTAGACAAATTGTCGAAGGCTTCTCATTTTATACTTGTTTATTAGAGACTTATAAAGTTGCACATGTGGTAGAAGTTTTCATGAAATAAATTTTTAAACTTCATGGGATACCAGAAACTTTCATATCAAATAGGGATGTGAAATTGACTTCCAACTTTTGGAAGGAATTGTTTACTAGAATGGTTACGCGGCGAAATTTTAGCACCACGTATCAACCAAAAAAAGATGGGCAAATCAAAAAGATCAATAAGGTCCTTGAAGACATGATGCACATGTATGTAATGAACCAACCCACTAAGTGGGAGGACTATTTTCGTTTAGTTGATTTTTCCTAATAATAGTTATTAGACATCGCTCAAGACGAGCCCTTTTGAAGTTATATATGGAAGGAAGTGCCCTATTCCCTTACCTGAAGATAGGATTATGTTAAGACCAGATCCGCTATAAGAAATGGAGCAGATGGTGAAGAAAACCAAGCAGAACCTAAAAGTAACGTAGGAAAAACAAAAAAGCTATGTAGATTCAAAAAGGGCACACATAGAATTTCAAGTGGGGGAAATGCATATATTAAAGTACAACCGAAAAAAGTTCTTTAAAATTGGAAAACTAGGCTAAAATAACCCTCAGTTTTGTGGGCCATTTGAAGCATTAGATAGGGTAGGCTAGTGGCATATCAACTAGCACTATGAACCCACATTATGGTTCATAATTTATTTCATGTGTCTCTTTTGAAAAAGTATATTCATGATCTTGCTCATATTATCATTTGGAATGTCATATAGGTTGAACCAAAAGGTGAGTTATAGGTCAACCCTCTATAAATTTTGGACCAAAGGGAAATTACACTCCAGAACCAATCCATTTCCCATGTTAAAGTGCAATGGAAGCACTTTGGGCCCTGGGATGCCACCTGGTATATGGAAGATGAAATGAAAGAATATTTTCCTATATATGTTGTTTCAAGGGAAATGAAAGTATGAAAACATCGAGAATCGTGTTCCCTTTTAAGGGGATGGGCGATGTGATACCCCTGGTAAATCAATTTTTAAATGCCTTTTATGATTTAAATTGAACATGTGGAACATGTTTATAAGAATGAAATATTTATTTTGTTAATAAAAAATAATTTATTTTATTTCATACTATTTTTGGAAATACAATAGAGGCTATTATGTGAGAGATTATACTCCTAAATACTAGGAAAAAAATTGGAATCAATTATGCACAATAAGGGGTAGAAAAAGAAAGACAACAAAAAGAAGAAAAATCCTCCATTTTTGGCCAAATGCGTACTGTTGGTTGAGCATACCACAAAAAACTATACATGGCTGCAGATAAATGTAATGGGTGTAAGCTGTATGAAAAAGAGCCGTGGGAGATAAAGGAAATATAAAAAAATAAAGGTGCCAGTGGGAGAGAAAGATTGGACCTGAACCCAAAATTAGCAGGACACTGCTTGGGTTAAGGAGGTGCAAGTTGTGAAACAATACTAAGTTGTTTTATTGGAAGGAAGAATTCTAGAGCTCAAGGGAACTACTGGAATTGTAATTCAACAGTTGGTAGGAACGTGCCAGCATCTAATTCATTTCTAGGAATTATAGATGAGTATATGAGTATTTCTAAAGTTTTTGTTAAATACGTTTGTTTTTGAAGTTTAGAAATGTAATGTATAAGGTAATATTTTGTATGAGAATATGTTATATTGTGTGTATTAAAGGAATATAATGGTTAATTGTATTAATTATTTTTGTGAAAAAGAATACATGTTTTCTATGTTGGGCTCACTGTAGGAAAAAATGGAAGTTGAGAACATAAGACCTAAGATAGGTATCTAAGAAGTTAAATTTTGAATATTCCTCTTTCTTTAGAAAATTCTAGTGAGGGAACCTAACCTAGGATCCTAACACCGATTTCTACTATATAGAGAGGGGAAGTCAATGGTGGACATAAAGAGAGAAAGGCCAAGTAAAGTGGATTAAATTAATTACCTACTCTAAAAATAAAAACAATACGAGTGCACAATCAACCTCATATGGATATCATTCCATTTGTCCATAAACTAGTATGTATATTAAAGTGCAAAGAAAGAAAAATATTAGAGAACATAATATTGTAGCCAAGGTGATCACATCTTGGGCTATTGATGAGAAAAGGTGACCTCGTCGACCTACCTAAAACATGTAGTCCTAGACTATAATAATAATAAATCTCTAAAGAAAATCTTAGGTAGGAACCCATGGCAGGAGCCTGCCAAGCCTCTCGACTTACAACTTGCTTCCAAAAAAAAAAAACCATACTATTTATACATATATGTATGCATATCAAGGTTTTAATTCTTTTACATTAACAAAAATAGCACAATGAAATTAAAATATGTTGCAAGCATATTCAAGAAAAGTATTTTACACATGAATACATGAAGAAAATAAAATATCTAGCATCACCATAAACTTATAGTCTTTTTGGTAATAACATTCTCAACATACTAACAAGAAGTAAGTACAATAAAAAAATTTCTTGCATAAAAATTACAACAATTGACCATATATGTCTTAACTGTAACCCAAAATTAAAATATACAAAGACTTTGTTGACCTTATAGGGAAATCCTTATGAAAACAAAGCGCAATCTATTTGGAAACTGAGGCTGAGCCTCTACTTTGTGTTCAAATGGAACCCTCAGGGAATTTATACAAATTAAAAAAAAGAGATATGTTCTAGCATGGTAGAGATTTCTTTTTTAATTTAAACCCTTATAAAATTTAACATAGATTGATGGAACATAGCTGAAGCATGAAAAAGGGGCTTCGAAACCTGTGAGAGGCACCAAGAAAATGAGTACCCGGAAGAGCCAAGTCAAAAAAGAGAAACTCTGTAAGTAAAAAAACCCTAAAATTATTTTCACATGGAAATATAATGAGGGTCGAGGGCTAACCTATAGGAACAAAACACCCCTTGTTACACTTTGGGCCATGAAGAAATCAACATAAGAATAATGATAACAAAATTCAATTTCAAGCTAGTGCCTTACCTTAGTAGAAGGGTAAGCAAAAATTTGTCAGCATTGTTGTCAAAATGGAGCAAGGGTTACACTTAGTTAATACATTACTTTATAGGAAGAAAACCTTATTAGTAAGAAGTAGAGTTAGGGTTTAAAATTCTTTAAGTTGTCGGACAATGTCTTTTCCTATCAAGAAGCTTTGAGAAAAAGGGGGAAATCAAGCCAGATTTCTAGAGGAAGTTTGGTATCCATGACTGAACCTTAGGAAGAAGCTCATGATCTTTCCTTGCAAAGAATACAAATGTACAACATTCGAAATCAAACTCCACGTGAAAAACCATGCCAAATAATATAACTAGAGAGATAAACTAGGAAAATTAAGTAATCTGTAATTACAGGGTCAGAAGGGACCTAGTTCGAACCCTATCTTTGTTGGTGGACATAAACGCAATCCACATAAAAAAGAACCCCAAAGAAACTCAATTTCTTTAGGAAACATTATGTATACATGACCATACTTCAAATTTTCAAGTTTTCCCCATTGTTACAGAGCTCTTATCCTGAACAAGTAAAAATGCAAATGAGACAATGCATTGAAGGGGAAGAGGGTAGACGGTTACCCTAACGGTACTAGAATTACATCTTTTCCATTGATTGACCTAAGTCGATCACCACCATTGACAAGGCAAAGTCACCTGGATGAATGTGGTCCAACATACAAAGTCCCACCACATGGATACATCACATGGAATGTCCATTATAGAACCTCCATGTAAGAGTAAGGTGCCACGAGAGCCCTTCTAATATTTCAATCATTCATTACATTTCACCCATGTATATAAACACTCTAAGATAGAACCCATAAATATGTATTAGCAATGATATATATTATTATATATATATATATTAACACTAGTAGACCACATAAAAATGTATTAGCATGATATAATATATAAAACACTCTAAGATAGAACCCATAAATAGTATTAGCAATGAAATAATATATATTATAGTATATATATATATATATAATAATAATATATAATAAAATATATATATATATGAATGAATGATCATCACAATAGTGCATGGTGTATGAGCACATAAATTTAAAATAAAATAAAAGAAACCTATCAATTATCATTATACTATAAGGGAGGGCTTAAGATACGCCCATGACCTTGAGCTAACTAAGAGAGTGTTAAAATGAACGTGAACATTAAGATTAAGCAAGGAGAACGTAAGTAAAACATCCAACCTCAATTTTGGAATTTAAGCAAGACTCAAGTATGGAAATACATTACAATATTTTTGGTTATAGAAAAAGAAGGAAAAAAAGAAAAAAAAAGAATAGATTAAGATGGTAATGAAATATTTTGTTTCTACAAATAAAATCAATGGTTACTTTTTTATTTGTAATAGATAATTATAAATATTAAATAAAAAAAATATATTATATAAATTCAATAATTATCCACTGAGTGTTTTTTAGAGAAATGATACATTAATCTTTATATATATTATTTTAATTAATATAGTTGAATTAGTAATCTACATATTAGTTTAATTAATTATAATTTTTGTGATGGATTATACATTTTAAATTATTCGGTAAGATAAATTAATATTAATTTAACTATAACATCCTCTTTCTTCATCCCATTTTATTATTACTATATATAGAAACCAAGTTGACAATTGATCCACTTCTTCTCCTTTACATACTTATTAATACTAGTATTTAAGTAGTTTATTTGGCTATTGTTTTGAAACTCTAATGGTTAAAAAAAATAGTATGTTATCCCAAGACTCCAATATTAGTACCATTGTTGTAAAATGGTCAAGATATCAAATATGTATATGTGAACCATACTTCACCACACGAGTAGACATAAATGTACCTTGCGAGGATGATTTTTCCAAGATCTAAGCTTAAGTTAGGATCTTGGATAGTCATACCTCCAACTATATGCACACTTCAAATTAGGATTATATTACTTTATATATGCACCTGCTTATAGTATTTTCCTTTTCAAGGCCACTTGTAACATTCCCTTAAATTTTCCTTTTTATATTAACTAATAACTGCTACAATTAAATTGTGAACACGTCAGTATTATACTTCCATATTGCTTGTTGGGTAAATTACTCTTAATTACAAAATATTTCTTTATTACAATGGTTTTCATCACCGAGGTGATAAGAACCTTATCACATTATCCTTTCATTTATAGGTAATTAAGGTTATGGTCTTAATATATATATATATATTTCGGGTTAATTGATTTCCAACTCATGCAGAATGTAACAATATAATTTGATGGATATTCTAATATTTCAAATTTGAGTCGTATTCCTTTTGATTTCTGCTTCGCAATCCTTTCAATTGTAACACTCCTTGACAACAAAATTACACCTGCATAAAAGATTTACCTAAAGCAAATTATATAGGTCTATATATATATTTTATTAGCTATGGAACCTTAACATTAAATTTTATCTTTTTAATCAGCTAAGGCATTATTGAGTCTATAAAACTTCAGTATCACACCATGGTTTATTCATATGGAACGGTTGTGTTAATAAATTTAACCCAACAGGGTCTCACCTTCGACAATTATGATGCTCCTTGGTTAATTTAATGTTTCTATTATACTTACATACTTCAGCTTGTTCTATGAGGCTTAGTCAGAAACTTCTGTTGGCATTGGTGTGTGCCGCAGTGTTGTAGATGTAACTGTCATTGATGTCAACTTCGCTGCTTGGGTTGCAGGTCAGTTGGATATGCATGTGTTTGTGTGGTTGCAAATGATTGAGGTGTATATGGTCCTTGGCATGTCTACTAGCTTGGACTAGCTTAGAGATGGTTCTTGGCTTGTCTACTAGCTTGGAATAGCTTGGACATGATGGTTGCTGTGTAAATGGTCCTTGGTTGGATGATGGTGTGTCGCACTAGTTTGGAAGCCCTCTCATGATGATGATGATATGATGGCATGTCTACTAGTATCGAGGTGCGACTTTTTGGATGATGGTATGATGCACTATCTTGGAGGTTTGATGATGGTGTGTTGCACTAGCTTGGAGGCCTTCTTGTGATGATGGTCTTCATGATCATGTTGCTGCATACATATATTGTTGGCTGCTACAAAGTTTAGAGTTGAGGAGTTGTGATGATTAGGTCTCCTTAGTCTTCTTAGTCTCCATGTTCTCGAATTAGGTCTCATATGATGATGATGTTATACATTGGGCTTGGAGATGATCTAAATGTGTATGTGGATACTTGAGATGGCTGTGCAGGTGTTGGAGGATGTTTGACATATATTGGAGCTGCATACTGATGACAGGGATGTTGTAGAGAAGTTTGATGGCTCAGTTTCTTAGTATGGTTGTTGGTTGGCATCCTAATCAACCTATCTTGAATTGGGATGATGATGGAGTTGCTACAGTGGATTGCTGGAATGTTGAAAAGGGTTTAGTGGATTCCAGAGGACCTACAGAGGCTTTTCAAGCTCTTGGAGAGGTTTGAGAAGTTTTTGAGTTGAGTTAACCGATGTTTGACCTTCCTTAGCCCTAGTCGCATCCATGATGGTTCAAGGGAGAATTTGGATAGCTCTAGTTGCATAGAGGCAAGCCTAAGGGAGTGGTTATAGCTCCAGTCACTTAGAGGACAATGTTAAGGGAGTGACTGAGGGGTTTCAAATTTTTTGCTCCACATTCCTTGCACTGCTCAACCAATTTTGGTGTTGTGGTGATGGTATTGATCGAGAATTTTTGGCATATGGTTGGAAAAAGTTTGTGGGACCTCTAGAAGTTGATCAAGGTTTAAGATATCAAAGGGCTAGTGTAGTTAGTGATTGATTTCGTCAAGAAGCCTTTCTCAACCAAATATGAAGCATGTGAACATATTTGTTGAGTCTTCCATAACTTGTTGCATTTACCGAGTTAATCATCTCAAAAAATGTTAAATAGAAGAACGATTTGAGTTCATTTGGTTGGTTTCTTAGAGAGTGAGTGAGTATGCCATTTTGAGTGTGTAGAGTATGCAACAACTGCTCACATAATTTGTGAAGAGTTTATCAAAGATTTGTGAGTAGAAATCATAGATAGAGTTGAGTAGAAGATTCAGATTTTGTGTGTATATTGTGGTAGAAAATTGGTAGCTTGTTGTATGTTTAGGAGGAGTATTTTGATGTGAGTAGAAGTGAAGAAATTCCCCCCTCCGGGCCATATTTATGATTTAGATTTGGTGAGTAGAATGCTAGAGCTGTTGGATTGCTCTTGTTGAGTGAATTGAGAACCTAGATGGAATATTGTGAAACATGGCTTGCATGGAGGAAGTGAAGGCACGAAGGCTTCAGTAGAGATAGTGATTTGGTGATTTCGGTAGTAGGAAGAATTTTCCTCCATCCAATAGGAGTTGGATAGTCTAATGGTGGTTGGGATATGATTTTTGGTAGTGGGAGCTTCCAACATATGGTAGTTCATAGATCCATGAGAGAAACAAATTTATGAAATTGATAGTTCTGTCATACTATAGAGAAATCCAAGTCTTCCAGTTATGGGCGTAGCTAATCCATGTACAATTTGTTTAGCAGAATAATAAAAAGAATCGAGCAACGCAGTAGCAACAATGTAGTTTTTTTCCAAAAGGGTTTCCACTCGAAATACTTGTGTCCTTATGTGTGCATGCTTTTGTTGATGTTTTTTATGCTTATTGTGGTTTTAGTTTATTGTTGATTACATATTTTGATGATCTAATGTTGTGCATGTGCATAGATAATTAAATTTGGGAAAAATATTTATAAATTGGTCAAAATTGATTAAAGGCCATCACTACTGATTCACCCCCCCTCTCAATAGTGAATATATTTCCAACAATTGGCATTAGAGCACATTTCTAAAAATTGGTACCAGAGCTAATGCTCTTCAGAGAAGCTTGACTGCTGATGAGTAAAGTATATTCAAGTCAATTATTTTAGCATATTACAATTTGCAGTTTGAATCTACAAGGAATTTCTACATGGTATCAAAGGTAGATTTGTAGAAATTTCTACATGGTATTAGAGCTGAAATCACGATAGAAGATAAGAATCTGAAGTTCTCACTGATGAGTAGAGTAGATTCAAGTCAATTGTTTTAGCATATTACAATTTGCAGTTTGAAACTACAAGGAATTTCTACATGGTATCAGAGCTAAAATCATGATAGAAGAGAATAATTCAAAGTTTTCCTTGTAGATTGATGGAGCTCTAGTTTAGGGAAGATCCAGAAGACCCTATGTGTAGACTTCTTAATGGAGAAAGAAGGTTGTTAGTGGGAATATCAACGAGCCAAGCTTTAGTGACACAAAAAGGAGTTTTAATAATTGATATTGGAAGAATGAGGAGCAGAGATATTTCCCACAAGGAGATCAAGAGTCAAAGGGAGTGTAGTTCCAGAGGGAGTATCCCTATGGAAGCCAATACATCAAGATTTGGGGAGATTAGACTCATTATTGCAGTAGTTGCAACAATAACGTGGAAGCAAAAACAAAGCAGTAGCATCAACAATATGATTAGATCAGATTTAGCTCATCCTTGAAAATCCTTGAGGAGCAAGGAAAAAATTAGAGACTTGGTGGTTGAGAGGGAACATGAATTACCTCTCAATAGGTAGCATTAGAAGCAACCTCAACAAGTTTTGGAGAAGCCACAATTGGAGAAGAAGAGAGGAGACAGGGTGGAACCAACCAGTCAAGTAGAGACCTCCAGTAGGGGGAAATTTTGATCCAAGTGGGAAGAGGGAGCACATGCAACCATACCTCCAGGTGAGAGGTGGAGAGATGTGAACCAATAGTCTAAAGAGTGCAAAAATTTGGGCAGGGCCCATTGAGGTGCTTTTTGCCTCATGGATCATTAACTTGCTACGAGGGCTCGTAGTATTCAGTAGCAGGAGGATCAATGTCAGTCAGATATTGATGAGTGTAGAGAAATGTTGATAGTAGAGCAGGATGCTTAGTAGCAAAGTCAACAACAACACAAATTTTCCAATAGACAGTTACAAACATAGTTGATTCAGTTTACTTTGTTTGGATGCTTTTTTTTGGGTTGCAGATGTTTCAGTAGCAACAACAATAATGACAAGTGTTGCATGCATAACATTCCAAAGGTACTAGATCGAGATAGAGTTGAATTCCTTTCTTGTTGAGAGGGAGCATTGAAAATTGCAACAAGAAATGTTGAAAATAACATCAAGAAAATCCTAATTTAATCTGTCCTTGAATTAAATTGGGAATAAAATTGTAATTCAACATCTCATGAAAACTTGCAATAGTTAACTAAGTTAGTTTGACTTAGTTGGCTCAGCCAGTTCGAGTTGATGGTATAACTAGAGTCATGTAGAGTGTCTCCTACACTTAGGAGCACTAGTTGAGTTTATTTTGAGTCGTAATTATTTAATTCAGTCTAACTGAGTTAAAGTCAATTAAACTAGTTCCAACTGATGGAGGAATTAGTGGGAGGTCGAGTAGTGGGGCACAACCTATAGTAGTGGGGTGCATCCTGCAGTAGTGGGGTGCTTCCTGCAGTAGTGGGATGTTTCCTGCAGTAGTGGGGTGTTGCCTGTAGTAGTGGGGTGTTGCCTGCAGTAGTGAGGTGCAACTTGCAGTAGTGGGGTGCTGCCTGAAGTGCAGTGTGGTGTTGCATGCAGTGATCAACTAGTAAACTGAATATTCACTCATAATTAACTCATGCATTTCAGATATGAGAAAGACCTAGTTGAGATTGGAGTTCAGGGACAATGTACTATTAGTTGTATAATTATTCGAATTGTATAGATGGTGCATGCAGTTAGAAGAAGATCCTAAAGGAACTGTAAAATCCAATGGAGGAAAATTCTTATTAAATAGGAGCCTAATTCCTCATTTAACAATGTAAGGAAGTAGGAGCTTGGAAGGCTAGGAATTTGGCTAAGTATTGGCCAAAAGCAGTCAGTCAGGCAGAGGATAGAAACTACTTGTGCAGGTTGAGCTCAAGGTTGAGAAGAGCATATTTTATTCATCCAAGACTAGTATAGGAAGCAGTGAGATAGATAGAGATAGTGTAGAGGTTGCTCGAGCTTCAGTAAAGCATTGTAATCTTCTCATATTTTCTGATTAATGCAATATACAAATAACAAAGGTTTTTTTAGCTGTGGATTCCCCAGAAAATCATTGTGTTATGTGTGTTTGAATTATTTCTCTTAAATGCTTCATGATTTCATCAATTGTTTATTATTTCCGCTGATGAGTAGAGTAGATTAAAGTCAATTGTCTTAGCATATTACAATTTGCAATTTGAATCTACAAGGAATTTCTACAATAACATAGCTCATTACGGTATTTACAATAATAACCATACATAAATATGTACATATAACAAAACCCCCTTGCCTTAACCGATAAACAATGAAGGATACATAGGTTGCATCCAATCAACCATCTCCCATGTAGCTTCATTGGTCCCAAAGTGCTTCCAATGCACTTTAACTGGCTTGATTACTTGGTTCCAGAGAATGAGTTGCTTCTGCTGCAATATGCACTAAGGTTCCAACTATAATTCTCCTTCTGGATCCACCTGCAATATAGACCAGTCAATCACATGATCAACATCCTTCATGTATCTTTTAAGTAATGAAACATGGAAAAAATCATGGACTTTCATTGTCGGCGACAGTGAAAGTCTGTAGTACATTTGTCTAATCTTGTCAAGGATCTCAAAAGGCCAAAAATACTAAGGTGCCATCTTGACACATGATCCAATCCTCATGGAGCTCTTCTTGGAATTGATGCGCAAGAACACATACTCTCCAACTTGACACTCCTTAAACACTCTGCGTTGATCTACATAACTCTTCTATTTATCCAATGCTGCCTTTAGATTCTTCCTAATAACCTACATTTCCTATTCCATTTCTGCCAACATTTACGGTCCTATCAATACCCTATTTACTAGATCACTCTAGCTGATGGGAGTGTTACAACTCTACCAATAAAGTGCGCCAAACAGACTCATCCTGAGTGGAATCTAATACCCATTGTTATAAGAGAACTCAACTAGTGGTAGATACTCTTATCACTTCCTCTGTTGTTGCATAACATACATCCTTAACATGTCCTCCAGAATCTTGTTGAACCTCTTTGTCTATCTATCTGTCTGCAGATGATAAATTGTACTGAAGGCCAACTCTATCCCCAAATTTGCAAACAATTCTTTCCAAAACCTGGAAGTGAACTTGGCATCTCTGACTAACAAAATCTTCTTAGGAATACCATGTAATCTCACTATCTCCTTAATGAAGACCTGTGCTACCTCACTAGCTGAATTAGTAGACTTCATTGGAATGAAGTGAGCTACCTTAGTCAACCTGTCAACCACAACCATGATGGAATCATGCTGTCCAGATGTCTTTGGCAAACCTATGATAAAATCCATGGAAATGACCTCCCATTTCCATTTTGGAACCATAATCGATTGTAGTAAACCACCTAGATTCTTTCACTTTGCTTTTACCTGTTGACAATCCAAACACCTTGCGATGAACTCAATTAAGTCTTTCTTCATATGCAGCCAATAATAAAACTTCTTCATAGTTGTCAAAGTCTTCTGATATCCCGGATGACCTAAATATGGTTTGACATGAAATTCCCTCAAGATAAGCTTCTTGAGCTCACTACTGTCTAGCGCATAGATCAATTGCCTAAATCTCACCAAAACATCTACCGTGAGATGCAATCCACATCTTGATCACATATACCCTGCTAGTATAACTATCATCATACTGTCCCACTTGTAAGATCCAATCTTGTAAATCTATCCCATATGAGCTCATAGCTACTATGTGATTCACCTTCACTTTTTTGCTAAGATAATTTTCAACCATGTTCTCCTTTCTCTTAATATACCTAATCACGAAGTCAAACTCACTAAGCATGGCCAACAATCTAGCTTACCTCACATTCAGATTAGGTTGGTCAAATAGGAATCTTAGTGTAATGTGATCACTCATCAACACAAACCTCCTGCCAAGAAGATAGTTCCTCCACATCTTCAATGCATGAATGATCACTACCAACTCAAGATCATGAATCACATAATTCTTCTCATGCTCATTTAGTTTCCTTGACTTGTAAGATACCACTGGTCCCTCCTGCATCAGGACTCCACCAAGTCATCTCTTGCAAGAATCTGTACATAACACAAAATATTTATCTATATCTACAATCTTTAGAACTGGAACATTTGTAAGCAACTGCTTCAACTGCTCAAAGATTGTTGCACATTCCTCCATCCATTCAAATTTATTTCCTTTCCTCTGTAATGGTGTAACAGGATAAGAAATCTGCAAGAATTTCCTGATAAAATACCTGTAATAACTTGCTAATCCCATGAATGATATGACCTCATCCACATTTCTAGGAGCTGCCCATTCCATGAGAGCTCTGATCTTTTTCGGGTCCACTGTTATGCCTTCCTTGGAAGCAACATGCCCCAAGTAATGTACCTCTGTTTGAAAGAAGCTGCACTTACTAAGCTTGGCATACAACTGATGCTCTCTTAGTAATCTCAATACTGCTGCTAAGTGCTCATCACGCTCTTCCTCATTCTTAAAATATAGAAATATATCATCAATGAATACTATCACAAGCTTTTCCAGATAAGGATGCAACACACTATTCATCAAACACATGAAAGTAGCTGGAGAATTAGTCAAACAAAAGGAACGACAACAAACTCATAATGCCCATACATGGTCCAAAAAGCAGTCTTGTAAATGTCCTCTTCTTGGATGTGTAACTAATGATATCTTGATCCCAAATCAATCTTCGAGAACACCGCTGCTCCCTTCAACTAATCAAATAAATCATCGATCCATGAAAAAAGATACCTATTCTTGATGGTTAGCTTGTTCAACTTCCTATAATCAATACACAACTTGAGAGTACCTTCGTTATTCTTCACAAACACTGCTAGTGTACCCCAAGGTGACACACTTGGCCTAATGTATCCATTGTCAAGAATATCCTTCAACTTCAACTTCAATTCCACTAGCTTTGGAGTGATCATCTAGTAAGGTGCCTTTGATGTTCGTGCTACTCCTAGTACCAAATCAATAGAAAAGTCCACTTCCCTATGAGGAGGAAACTTTGAAATATATGCTGTAAATACATCTTGAAATTGTTGCAAAACCAGATACCTCTTCAAGACTTTCGTATCCTCAACATCCTTACCTTTATCACTCGAAACATGCACTACGAACAATACACACCCTTTCCTGTAACTGTGATTTTCCTACATAGCTGTAACGATTATCATCGATGTTGACTTCTTATTACCCTACAAGATTCTCTATTCTCAATCATCGTCCAAACACTCAACAACCTTCTCATAACAATCCACCTTATCCTTGTGAAGATACAACCAATCCATACCCAAAAGCATGTTGTATGATCCCAATGGAGGCACATTCAAATGTGATCATGTAGGTATACCATTCAGCTAAAATTCACAAGCTCTTACCTAATGATGAACTATTTTATTAGTACCTATAGCCAACTACACCAACCAAGACTTTGCATGCACTTCTTTTCTCAAACTTCCATCTCAATAATGGATTCTTGGTGATTTTCCTGCTTGCTATCAAATGCTGCATAGATTCGAGGAATGCTCTATTCAACATCCCCAACTGTTTGCACCTCCTGAGCACTGTAGATCTCAGTCTTACCACCCTGATACAATGGACAATCCTTATTGAGATGATCCTTGCCACATATCCACGACTGTAACTATCTCCTACCATCACCGCTATTCTGTTTCTCTCCAGGCTGAGGTCCATGTCCCTTATCTAGTGCATTAAAATTATTGTAAGGAGCAACATTCTCTTTCTCACATGCATACTGAGGTCTTGTTCACTTCAGTGGCCATTTACCTTTTGTCTTGTCATTTCCTTTCCAACCCTACTTAGACTCGGTATTACACTTCGATTTCTCGTAACATTGCTTAAACTTTCCAATGACTTCTTCTAGTGACCAAGGCTCATCATACTTAATCGAATCCTTGAATGCTAATGGAAGTATACTGATAAATATCTAAAATTTTGTCTTCGCATCCTTAAGATATGGCAGATACCTCACCAACTCTAGGAACATAGTCATGTACTCCTCATCCATTATCGACCCCATCCTTAGTTCATAGAAGTCCTTGGATTTTCCTTCACAGTACCTTTCTAACAAATACATCTTCCTGAAGAGTCTCTTGAATTCAATCCAACTCAAATCCTTTGTCCTGATGTATTTGACACACTTAACATCTTCCCACCAGATGTCTTATTTCACTTTGAGACTAAAAATAGATATCCTAGCCTTGATGTTCTCTGTGTAATCATGTAGCTCAAATAACTTC
This sequence comes from Pinus taeda, assembly GCA_000404065.3. Taxonomy (NCBI): domain Eukaryota; kingdom Viridiplantae; phylum Streptophyta; class Pinopsida; order Pinales; family Pinaceae; genus Pinus; species Pinus taeda. The sequence continues at coordinate 606,095 of APFE031419840.1, forward strand.
TCCATCCCAAGTAACCATGCCTTTGCATATTCTAATTTATTCAACTCCCCATAAAATTTAGGTGGCTTGGATTTATTGAACTCATCCGACAAATATCCCCTATCACTCCTCATGTAAGGATGATAATGATGATGGCCATGATACCTATGTGAACCAAAACTAGAGTAGAACCCATATCCTCTACCTCCCCTATTAGGTGTATCAAATAACTTGACATCTTTGACCGTGTCATCCCTATCCGACTTGTGCCCACCATGAGACTTTCTACCATATGCTCCATTAGTCCTATTCTCCTTTCCATAACTGATCCGTGGCTTTCCATGTCTTTGTAAATATGACAAACTTTGAAGGATAACTGCATTGACCTTTACTTGTTTCTCTTGTGCCTTGGAAAGTATCTCTTATTACTGAATAATCCTATCATCATTTTCTTTGCAACTTCTGATCTCTTCCTTAACTTCTCAATGTATTTTTTTATGTCCAGAGAGTATCCCTCTCTTGGTTGCTCATATTATTTGTAAGGAGAGTCCCGTGAATTGTAATCCACCATTTTTCTAGTCATCTCTGATCCTCTTCTTCTTGTAAGCATACATGTCAGATAAACCAAATAAAAACATAATCAACACACCCCAATGAAGTTTAATGGAGGTTATCTCGTCTGCAAGATCAATCTAAATTAGCATGATAAATGTATATACATAATCATATTAATATACTGACATCATGCATGATAATACTAACTGCATACAATGAACTCATGCACGAAAATCATAACCATGAAAATGCATGCATAATAACCATATAGACACTAACATGCATGCATGACACACACATTCTGCCCATCCAGTGCAAGTATTGAACAATTCTCTGATACTAATCGGTAACACCACCTCCCATATTTATCCAATTTCACCACACTTCTGGGGTAAAAATGAGATGAGGGCTACTACGAAATGAATAAACCTCCCAAGTAGAGAAAAGGAAGCGTCATCAACAAAATAGAACCTTACTGACCTTCCTCAAAGAACTACTAGACACCTAGGAGCCAAACAACCAATCCTAGTGTCCAAACTCTGAGCTAGAATGCTTTTTAGTGACCTGGGATTTCAACTACATGCATGACAAGGCCTCCATGTGGATATGGGACTCCAACCGCACACATAAGCCTACTAGGCATCGGTTGTGACCTAAATTATTTAGTTTAGAGGGAGTGGTCCCCGTTTCTGAGCCTAATTCCAGGTCAGCCTCTAGACCACCACCTAGAAGTCAATGACACTTTCCATAATGATAAATAACATCAGGACAAAACCATTCATGCTAAACTTGATCAAATACATGGCCTAACTAGGCCTAACCATGAGATTCATTTTGTCAAACATATTGAGGACATGTAATCTATATGTCATGAATGCATATTTGAACATTTAGGTCCAATACTTATTTGAAAATAATTAAGAAGGTCTAATGCCCTCTCATAATAGCTGCAATAACATTTGTTATCTCTTGGATTCATTAACCATTCATCAACTAATCAAAACATATCAAGAGCCATAACTAGAACTTGTTATGGAACCATTCTTATAACCAACATATGACTAAAATAATAACCATGTTAGAACAACCATAAAATCCACATAATAACAAGTAAACGTACTCATAAAATACAATAGGAAAATAGCTCTTATTAACATATAAAAAATCCAACCAAGTCAGGGAATTCCATGTACCACCTGACCATAGATTGGGTTGAACCAAAACTTTCTTTGAGCCAATCACCCTCGTTCCATATTCCAAGCATGAATGTGGGATTCAAGACAAAAACAACCAGGGCTTCCTGAAGATTAAACCATCCCCACCCTCATGCTCCCTTGATCCTTCCAAACCGGTCAAGAGATCACATAAGAAAACCAATACATAAATAACCAGGGCTTCCCGGAGATTAAACCACCTCCACCCTTAGGCTTTACCAAAATATCTCCAAAACCATTCAAGGAATTACTATACCCAAAACAAGCTTGGACGCCTAAGAATTTCTTCACCAATACCTTGTAGAATTTTCCTGTCTCCACCCTTAGGCTTTATCACAATCCCACCAAAACTGGTCAAGGGATTCCTAGACCCTATGGGAATTTTCCTGAGACCACCTCACCTGATTCAAAAACCATCCAGTAATCCAAAGCTCAACCAAATAAAAGAAACCCATCACACTGTGGCTATCCGGAAATGGCAAGAAAAGGATGAAACCATTGTTACACCTAGAAAATCCCATGCCAATGACAATAAGAGAGTTAAATACACACAAGCATGTACCATGCATTCAAAAACTAACTAGGAAATAACACATGCAATCTGTTACCTGCAAGTATTCCTGTTAAAAATACTTGCTCAAATTTTTCCTTGCTTGTCACTCGCTTTCCTTTTCCTTCTTATCCTTCCTTTGCTTTCCTTTCTATAATCCTAGAGTGCTCCAAGAATGCTCTAAGTGTTCAATAGTATGAGAGATTAGAAAGAGATCCAAGCTAAAAATGGAAAAAGGTTGTGAACTGATCCTCATAAGCCTTTTTATTATTGAGGCCTCTATTTTATTCAATTTCCTCTATTTTTCCTTTAATTTCATTCTCATGAAAATATGTGACCTTTCATCTCCCCTTTCTCCTATTTTCCTTTATTTTCATAAATAAAACATCAATTAATGCCTCTTTTCCTTTTCCAATGCCTTTCCCAATTTCCCTTAGCAATAATAAACCATATGAACACTCACTAGGATTTTTTCTCAACATTCATCTTGGAATACATGTCCCATAAGCTTGGTCTTATTTTTCCTTTATTAACTTTATTACATGAACTTTTAACCCGGGCTATTACAACTATCTCCTGAATATGTTTCCAACTATAGTTGTCAGTTATATGGCTCCATTGGAGAGATGTTTTTGTAAGAATCCCTTAGTCATCCACCATATATTTTTCTAATCTATTGCTTGGGTTCATATTTTGATGTTTACATAAATAAATTGGATACAAAGAGTCAAGTTTACATCATGATGGGATGCCTTGAATAGTCAAAATCCTATCATCTATTTAATCTTATCAAATAACAAATCATTATATGGAGAAATTTAATATTTAGAAGTGTTCTAGCATTAAGTTGTTGAATTCTTCATTTAGACTACTGCATAGGGATTCCTTTGATATAGTTGTAGAGAATAGATCAAATATTCCCTTTTTTCTAGCATCTTAACCACTCTATCAACCATTATTTTTGAGTTGGAACTTAAAAATAATATCTGACTGAAAATTTAATCTCTCTTGATCAAATTTCTAAAGTAAATATCAATTTACTGACTTAGAAACCTTAAATATATGAAATCACATTTCCTTTGCTACTAGTGTGGTTCTCAGTTTATGCACTATTCATGAGAAAGACACTAGAAAGCTACAAAGAAAATAGTTCATTACATTAAGGGAACCTCTCATTTTGGTATCAAATATGTTTGAATTATAGACTCATTGATATGATTTACTAACTTTGACAGGGTAGGTGACAATGATGATAAAAAATCCACTTCTAACTATGTCTTTCACTTCAATACTAAACTTGTGATTTGGTCATGTAAGAAACAACATGCAATCTCTTTGTTGACTATGGAAGCCAAATATTATAGAGCTATTAATTCAAGGACATAGAGAGATTAGATTTGTTAACTACCAAGAGAGATTGGGTTTCCTATCGAGGCATTAACCACTATTTTTTATGACAATGAGAATGAAAACAAGGTCACATACAATTCTAATACACATAGTAAAATGAAGCATGTTGAACTTCATGTTCACTAACAATAATCAGTAAAAGATAAGACATATTTATTGCTAAAGATATGATAAAATCATTGGAATATTTATGAAGTCATTAACTAAAGTAAATTTCATAAAGTTACATGACATGCTTGAGCTTTAAGGAGTTGCAATTATGGGGGGAGTGTCATACTAACATAATTTCACCTCCTGAACCTCTAGAACATTTTGCTAGTGGGGGTTTTGGAACCTAAGTTTATATTGGTTCATCACATCTTTAGATATTTTTGAGACAATCAGTCAAAGGATCATATAATAAGATAAAATTAGTCAACTAGACAATTAGCAAACTAGTCCACTGAGTGGTTGACAAGTTGATTAAGTAGGAAACTAGTGAACAACCAATTGATTGGTTGGCTAACATGATCATTAATTGAGTGATTAGAGGAATTGATTAGTCAATTGGGTCCACTCATGTAGTTGATTAGTTAATGAGAATTAGGCCAACTAGAAAAATCAATTTGTTGATGAAACAACCTAGTTTCATGGAAATGGTTGGAATTGTCCATGCTTGTTTGTGTACCAAATTTTCTACAATTCAAGAAAGTTCGTTAGAATTGGAAACTATAAATAAAGAATCCTATGGGTCAAATATATATTCAAGAGTATTGAATTCATTATCATGGATTGTGATGTTTTAATCATAGTGTATTTTTCTTAAGTGCTATAATGGTGTCTCTAGATACAAATATATATTCAAGAGTATTAAATTCATTGTCATGCATTGCAATGCTTTTATCACAATATGCTTTGCTTAAGTTCTATACTGGTGTCTCTAGATACTACCCATGGTCTTAGATACTACCCATGGTCTTAGAGCTTAATTACTCTTTTGCTTATTTTCTTTAGATTTTTTTTTCCTATTCTCTATTTCAATCCCCAACATGTAACATGTAATCCATTTTTTCACTTTGAAATAAAACCAAAGTTCATGAAATTGTCTTTTATCTCAATAAATGGCCCAATAATTAGGGACGATTTAGTTTAGTATTTATGTCCATTAAAAACTTGGAAATTTTAATTTTATAATAAAACCATTTTAGGTTCTAAAAATGCTTCTCCTAAACTATATTTAATAATGATAACATTGAAATGAATAGCACTATTATATTTTATGAAAATTTAAATAATTTAATCTCATTCGTTTTATGTTTTAAAGGATCCATATGTTAAATTCCATTTTATGTTGATAAATTATTCATATATGTTCTTAAATAGTTTAATAAATTTTGTGTTGCTTATTTATAATGTGTAACTTCTCCCTCACTTATAAATCCATAACCACCGGCCCCCACCTGATAATTAAATTATTAAATAAAATTATTTATGTAATTATCATGCTATATTTTATATCATTTATAAAATATGGTTTTAAGTGTTTTTTTACATCTTTAACTTTTAGCATTAAAAAAATCTACTTATTAATATCATTTTTGGATAATTTATAATTTTTCAAATCGAAAATATAAATAGATTAATATATTTATTTATTTTTCTTTGTAAGCTTAGCAGGACTACATCTTCATCATGTCTAATATATCACCCAGATCAAGGTAGGGAATTGAACTGGTGACTTCACATCAAGGAGTGACTTAACAAAACACTCGATCACCATCTATCCAAGACCTCGTGGACATATTCAATTTTATTTTACAATATTTTAGAAATATTGTTGATTTTAACAAAATTTCCAAAACATTTATTGGAATCAAACATGTTTTTAATACTTTTTGTATTCTTTACTATGTTATGTTCGTAATTGAAGAACACTTTGATTGGATTTAAATATCATATTCCCTTGTTTCATGAAAATAAATTTTTCTTTATATTAATTATTAAATAATGACAAATCACATTAACATATTACACTGAAATGACACCTAGAAAGAGGCAAAACATTTGTTTCATTGTTTAGAATGTCTTGTCACACAACATGCATATCTCTACATATAAGAATTACAATGCGGTGAGAACAAGCTACATAAAGGCTGTACAATTCATTGAGAATGATGAGTTATTTTTTTTTTATGGAAGTGTATATCGAGGCAAAGGAATTGCCCGAATGGCTAAAAGTGGTTGGAATCCAGGCAAAAAAATTTCAAAAAATCTTGCACTAGTAGTGTTTGAATTATGTTTTTGATGATGGTGGAAATAGATTCAACACCATCAAAAACCTCTGAGGCACCCAAAACCTTAAAGTTTGACAACTATAACCTAAATTTACAAACTCCCTACCAGATTTTATCAAAATATTGCCAAAATTTCCATGTTTTTCAGGGCAAAAAAGCAGTTTGGTTAGACTACAACTTTGTTTATCAACACATTGTGCCATCCTATATAACATAGTTTTACATAGAAATACGTTACTTATCAAAAAATGACATTGTCACAAGTCCAATTTCAGCATTAACTACACTGAATTTTATTTATTTATGCCCATAGATTTCATTAGTCAACTTTATTCTACTTTGAAAACATATCCCTGGTCACACTGGATGATTATTATACTTTTGTTCCCCCTATCTACTAGATGATACTTTTCTATTTTCATCAATTCATAGCCTGCAATGGTTGGTGTATTATTAAACACTTAAAAATTAAGCCTATAATTATTTCAACCCTTCTCCTCATCTCACCTATCATGAGGTAGAAAGTATTTGACATAACCGATTTGGTGATATGCCTTATGCACATTCGTTATGGGTTTTGAAATGAATCTATGGTTGTCCTAGCGCTACTAACAACTTGGTTCTGGTGAATTATTGGTTATTTAATGTTACATGCTTATTTCATTTTAAAATATTTAATCTACAGTCATTGGTCTTGGTGCTCTTATGGTAGCGCGTCACCTATGCCCTATCCCATGTGAAATTCACATGGATGTCATTTCCTTCCAGCTAAAAATGGTGGTGATGAATTCATGCTCATCCCATGATGGCCATTGAATTTTCCTAACCCTACTCTATTGTGTCCAGACCCTTCCTTGTGTGTTGGGATTTATGCTTTTCCACTGGATAAGTTGTGGCACTTCCTCTAGGTGTCGCTATGTGAGATACTATTCTTAAGACAACTGGGTCACTTACGGGAATGGTGTTATAGGTCTATTTGGGCACATCAGTCCCAAAATTCAGATCAGTACTTTTAGGGCTCATCAAACCCTAATTCAGTTGCTACATGCCCTAGAGAAGTCAACTCATTGAATGCCTCCTTCTATGAAAGTTTCATGGCCTGAAGCCCTCTTGAAAAGCCTCCTTGGGATACTAGCGTAGCCTATGCCTTGAGACAGTGCGCTATAGAGTAGGCAGGCCCACTGTGGCCTGCACTGCAGTGCACTTAGGCCCTCTTTAGCTTACGCTGGGCAAGATTGAGTGAAATTTGCATAGGATTCTGGGAATATTCCTTCATTCTATATGACTCTAGAAGGTTCCCATCTCTTATCCCCTCCTATGAGCTCGAAATTGGATAGGCTAAGGATCCATTAACCTCCTATCCTCTCATCCCTTGCTCCATGGAAACTAACTCCAAGATTGGAAATCCATTTAATACCCTAATTTATGACAAAACCACCACCATTTCCTATAAATTGAGCACTCATCATAGTGATCAAGGGGCTAGAATTTGAAGTTTGTAAGGAAATTCTATTGGTTTGAAGATTGAGTGTTAGGCCCCTATACTACTAGTGTAACCCCTTATTATTATTAGTACAACCCTCTTATTATATGGATGTACCCATGTAGTGCCCATATTGTTACTATTGTGCCCCATAGAAGCCCACTATTGTTATTATTGTGCCCTTACATTATTATTGCTATGTAGGCTTTGATTATATAATGACCCCTTAGGCTCATATATATAGAAAGGAAGTATTTTCATTTGTATCATCCAAGAATTGTTCATTTATGTAATATAAAGGAGGTTGCCCCCTCGAAGAGGCTGAATTCTAAGGCGTTGTTCTATCTTTTCTTGAGCTAGTTTCATAACATTTGGTATCAGAGCTTTGGATTTTAGGGTTCCGCTGCTCCAAACAGGTCATCGTGGAATTTTTTCTATAACTTTTTTTCGGTGACGTTTCAGAAGTTGAAAAAAAAACCCATTTGAGAAGACATCGCGCTAAATCTCGGGTCCAAGTATCAGAGCCTTTTGCACTATAATTGCGGAGATATGATCTGAGGAAGTTGGTCTTTTTGCAGACTCCTGAATTACATTCCAAACAGGTGACCTGGGGAAAATCGTCATAACTTT
>APFE031419840.1:616123-629793 GCA_000404065.3 Pinus taeda
TATGACCCCTTAGACTCCTATATATAGAGAGGACGTCTTTTCATTTGAATCATCCAAGAATTTTTCATTTATGTAATTTGAAGGAGGTTGCCCCCTCGAAGAGGCTGAATTCTAAGGCGTTGATCTATCTTTTCTATCTTTTCTTGAGCTGGTTTCATAACATTGAGTTTATGTAAAGCAATGTTATGCACTTGAGTGTTGATCTTTTGATGTGGCGAGGGTTGAACTGAAGCTGGAGGAGTGGCACAGGATCAAACTGTATTGGGTGATACTCTTTCTTCTACATTAATAAAGAGCTTATTCCTTTTCTCATATGATTGTTCATATCTGTGATCATTATGTGTTTTAATGTATTTGATTCCATTGTTTTATAGTTGATAGTTCATGTATGCTTTGATCATTTCTTGTTTCCATTTCTCTTGATGTAGGTACCTTTTGAGCAGATTTAGTTCAAGTGGGAGCAACGAAAGCGATTCAAATGATATTTAGGAAGCAAAAGGTAACAAGTAAGTTCCTCTATCTCATCTATCTTCTATAAGAAAAGGTTAAACTACTTTCATTCTATTGTTCTAAGTGTAGTCACCCACCTAGGGAAGATGTGTTTATCCACAGATGCAAATTCCATGTAACAAATTGGTGACCATACTGGGGAACGAGTGTCATTCTTGGTGGCTTACCCTCATCATATTACACCCTAGTATACTTTTCTTAGATTTATTGATCCTATTTTAGTCTTCTTGAAGTGTTTTTAGTCAAAAATTGTGCTTGAATGTCCCTTGAATTGACTTCTCTGGCACTAGCGTAGTCTTAGTCTTGACACAGTGTGCTGCAGAGCAGCCCCTTCCTTAGAGACAGTGCATTGCAATGCACTATCTCACTCTCTAGCCTACATTGGTTCCTTTTAGGCTAAAAAACCCACCTTGGGTTTGATTTTTCCAAAGTTGCTTCTCTTGTTGTTTGCTGAAAGATCAATGATTCTTGTGGTTCTGAAATAAACTGTATTTATCTTCCTAGCCTTACTTTGGCCTTGATTATTTAGTGTTCCTTAAATGATTTATTTATCATTATCAATTCATTGTCAAAGTTAGCTTATAGTCGATTAATCTTTTCTGAAAAGAAAGTGTCATGAAGTCTTCATTTCTTTCGAAAAGGAACTATAGTAAAGTCTTCGTTTCTTACAATAATATTGATTGATTGTATGTGCATTAGTTTCCTTTTGTTCATCTCAACATTAAGGGAATCGAAAAGAAAAACTTGCATTATGCAGTTAGAGGTTTTGTGTGTGCTTATAGGAACAGTTTAGGGAAATTGCATTAGATGTGATCTTTGCTCTTTGATTAAACATTCTGATTGCTCTAGCCCTTGTAGTTAAGGTTTTAATTGTTCAAAATCAAATGGAAAGCATGTTTCTCATTATAGTTGCATTCTAGGAATTTCAAAGACATCACGCAGTGAACCTGAAAGACAAATTCTTAATCAAGATCAACTTAAAAGTTATCTTAATTAACCTAACGGAGCATTGTCACCTAATGAATAACATTTAGAGGTTCTAGGCTAGATACATGTTCCGGCATCGTAAAACATAGCAACTATCTTTAATTGTCTGTGATACATTCCGAGTGTGATACCTCATTCCACGCACGTAAGTATATCATAACTCTTCCATGTACCTTCGGGTATATAGGGTGGTGTTATAGTACGAAAAGTATAAAGGAATGCTCTCACTGTGTGGTTTCGCATTAGATAGTGCTAACATGGAAAGGGGCTCCACGTACTTTCAGGTATATGTGGGAGGGCTACATTAGGTTGCTATCCATCCTTAGGTAACCGTGTTCTCCGCCTTGTACACTGTGATACACCGAACACAACATTTGGGGAGATTGCCTGCACGTATGTTAAGTCCTTGGTTTACTGAGGCAATATATTGCAGTTCACAGTTGCTTGGTAATCCTTTTGCCTAGATTATCCCTCTTTTGTTTTGTTATGTTATTTTGATTAAAATAAATTAATTGACAACTGATAACATCCTCCACATCATTCCTTAGTTGACCTTAGGTTGAAACATATGGCAACAACTTCGGAGTCCACCGATCAGGGAATTCCGTTTGATGGGAATCCTAGTCCTTTTCCTCCTTTCAAAAATATTGGTGCTCCTTATATGGATACATTGTCCCTTCCGGGACTTACCATCGGATTTCCAGTATGGTTGTTATCAACCTCCTTGGCCCCGCAACTAAATATTCCTACAACTGGACAAAATCAACCTTCAATTGATCCTAAAGTTGACCCTTTCCCTTCTTCGTTGGTTGTTTCTTCCTCCCATTCTTCCTCTTCACCTGGTGAAAGTATTGGCACTAGTAACTAGGTGGCTAAGAAGAAGAAGAAAGGGAAGAAGAAGAAGAAGAAGCAAATTCAGTAGGGGGGCAACCAAGCAACCATTGCTTTGAATGCAACTTCTGATGAGAAATTGTCTAATAAGCCTCACAAACTTCGATATCCTTGCAAACTTTGTACGAAATACCATCTTCTTCGAAATTGTTCTGGTATTATTCAGATCTTAGAAGAATGGTCTTCTCATTCACATCATCCTGTGTCATCAACTTTTGGAGATCATGCTGGTGACACACCATCAACTAGTGGTAGTAAAGTTCATGGAAAGAAGGGTAAAATTAAGTTTCCCTGTAGGTTATGTGAAGGGAATCACCCCATTCACCTTTGTCCCTATCTGTATGAAGCCAAAAAAGTGTTGGATAACTGTCTTGCTTCTCCACAATGACTTCCATCTGGTTACAGGAGACTCTCCCAGTCGAATCCTTCACTAGTTGATGAATTGATTGACCCAAATCAACCGTCAGTCAAACCCACTCTCTTTGATGTGAATCCCATGAGGCTATACCTGACGAATCATAGGCCGAGGAAATAGTTGATCTGATTTCACCTTTAGTTAATCGTACCTTTCTCGTAGGGAGTGAATATGATACCACTCAGGTTCTTTTCATTTATTCAGATTCCAATGAGCTTGGAGGCAACCCTCTTATTCCATCAAGATAGTAGGAAAATACTCCCATTCTCATAACTCAAGGGGGTAATTCTCCCGTTCTTACGGTACCCCTTCCAAGTAGTTTGGTCACTTCCTTTGATTGGAATCAACTAGCAAGATGTCGTCTTCCTTCTTATGTTCCTTTTCAGATCATAGTACAAGTTTGTAATATGGTTGTACCTGGAACTATTATAGATGAAGGTTCATCAGCTAGTATCCTTTCCTCCATTGCTTGGTAAGTGCTTGGTTCAATGCCACTTGTGCCTATTACCTAGAATATGTTGGCTTTTAATAGAGGAATCAATCAACCATTAGGGATCCTTCCTCAGTTGCCTATTACTTTGGGAGGGAAAATTGTTTATCTCAATGTGAGGGTAGTCCCAGGCCCTTTAGATTACAATTTACTTCTTGGGCGCGACTATGTTTATGACATGGGAGCTATTGTTTCAACACTCTTTTGAGTGATGTGTTTCCTACATGAAGGCTGAATTGTCACTATTGATCAGATTTCATTTCCCGGTCCAAATATGGCTTCCAGTCAACCATCTTCCCTAGATGGTCCTTTTGTCCCAATGGTATCTTCCCCACCACAAGTTAATTATGTGGCAACCCGTTCCATGCCTACATCAACTGATGATCAATTCCATGATGTTGTGCATTATGTACTGGGGGCATTGGAACCAGATCTCTCTAATGGATTCCTTGCTACGTATCACTTCCAAAGCATTGTCCTCCCATCTGATGAGAACCTCTTGGAAGTCATGACCTCTTATGGGTCGTGATCAAGGAATATGAAGATAGTTCCTTGTCTTGTGTCAACCTTGTTAAAAATGAAACAATAAATATGAGGATAATTCCTTGTCTTGTGTCAACCTCATTAAAAAATGAAACAAGGAATAGGAGGATAGTTCTTTGTCTTGTGTCAACTTCGTTAAAAAATGAAACAAGGAATATGAGGATAGTTTCGTGTCTTGTGTCAACCTTGTTAAAAAATGAAACAAGGAATATGAGGATAGTTGCTGGTCTTGTGTCAACCTCGTTAAATTGAAACAAAGGGTATGAGGATAGTTCCTGGTCTTCTGTCAACCTTGTTAAAAAATGGAACAAAGGGTATGAGCATAGTTCCTTGTCTTGTGTCAAGATCGTTAAAAAATGAAACAAATAATATGAGGATATTTCTTTTACTGTGTCAACCTCATTAAATAATGAAACAGGTCCCAGAGCATAGTTCCTTGTCTTGTGTCAAGCTCGTTAAAAAATGAAACAAGGAATCTGAGCAGAGTTCCTTGTCTTGTGTCAAGCTCATTAAATAATGAAACAAGGTCCCCTGGAGCAAAGTTCCAGTTTGATTCTTTGATTAGATCTCGTAAAATCCTAGTTGAGTCTTTCACTTGATCTTGTAAATGAACCTTCATTCCATCCACCCGATAGCCATGAGTAGTCTACTTAGGTGAATGTAATGAAGCTTGGGGGGCATGCACCTAGAATCGAGTCATCATGCTGGGGGGATGTAAACCAATCTCAAGCATATTTTTTTCATGGTTCAAGCTTGTGTAAAAATGAAACTGAATCCCAGCATAGTTTTTCGTTTCAAGCTTGTGTAAACATGAAACTAAATCCAAGCATAGTTCCCTATTGTTCAAGCTTGTGTAAAAATGAACCCATCTCCATTTTAACCCTCATGATTGCAATTCTATTAGCCTCTTTCGTCAGATGAGCCTTGGTTTTTCTCCTTCCATCATCACTATCTACTTGGCTGATCATACACTTTCACTTGGTTGTTTTACCCTTTTTGAGGAACAGTTGCAATGAGTGGTCTTATTAGCTAGCCTCTTCACATAAATCAACATATTTTGAGAAGTTCCAACATCACCGTAACCAGTTGCTATCCTAAACACCACTCATTCCTCTAAGTGGAGTCCTCTTTAAGCTCTTTTCAGACTCTTGAAACATGAAAAGATTGCTGAGCGCTTGTCCTTTTCAGCTCATAAACAGATTGGAAACAACATCTAATTAGTATAAGTTTAACCCTTTTCCGGATTGAGATAGATTACTTATGGAAAAGGAATGCGTTGATCGAACATGGTCAATAGGTTCTCTCTTGTATTATTTTATGCTTTTTCGGACTTTGAGAGACAAACTTAAGAAAAATAACTTGTGGAGTTTTCTTTTTATCCCTTTTCAAACTCTCTAAACATGAAAAGGAACGAGTTCTCATTGCCATTAAACTCGTTAAAACATCAAATAGCGACAAAATTTTCCATCAGGACAAGACTGAGTTTCACCTTCGCTAGGCTTGTTAAAACATAACATAGCGATGGATTCACTTGAAGGGTGGAATTATACTACAAGCATATGTTATCCTCCTTAAGCTTGTTAAAAAATAAAGAGGTAATGGTTAGCAATGACTGGGGAAAATGGGAAGAGGGATAAATCACTTTATGGTAGCAAGTCACTCTTGAACATGACACTTTCACTTCATCTCTGTGGCTATTTTTGGGTTGGATTATCTGCTTGATGGTTGTCATACCTATGGTCTATCACACCGTCTATCGTTTTGGGTTAATGCTGCCAATTCATTTAGTGTCGCCGACATGTTCAAGAGAAGTCATTCAGTAAAACTCATCCTTTGCAATACTTATAAACCTTCATTTTCACGAATGCCATTCTTGAACCTTGTGTCGTCAGTCACATTCTGTCTCCAAAATCATTACACTCGTTTCATGTCGTTGATGTGGGATACATCAAGGCCCTCTTGCGATGAGTCACTTCTTGTATGGTGTTCAACATAAAAACATCTATTCACACCAGGCAAAATGTACTGCAGTGCCTTGAGAATCATTATCATTATCGGTGATCTCTCTTGCGTCTGTTAACGGCCTACATCATTGGCTGGTAATCATATGGTGTCTTCCCATGTTCGACTTCAGATCACATATTCACATGGTTAGACTTGTATTTGAGAAAGCGATTGAAAGAGATAGAAGACCCCGGATCTAGTTTCAGTGATTCGAGCTGCGATTTCAGGAAAAGTACTAAATCATTTGTATGATGGCTTTACATTGATGGTCATCCCATCATGGGTCTATATCTATAGATGACTATCTATGTACATGTAATGAGAAGTTTATATGTTGAGTATGGGTATGCCTTCCCTCAACAATTCATGAAAAAATCCAAAATATCATGATGTTATGTATTGTAATCAATGCAGGTCACCATCTGCTTCAGCTCTTCTCCTTCACATCGTAAAGCATATCACTTGACATTATCATTTACAACTTCATGCTTTAGGGGGCAAATATTACAGGTCTATTTGGGCACATCACTTCCAACATTCAGATTAGTACTTTTAGGGCTCATCAAACCCTAATTCAGTTGTTACATGCCCTAGAGAAGTCAACTCATTGAATGCCTCCTTCTATGAAAGTTTCATGGCCTGAAGCCCTCCTGAAAAACCTCCTTCAGATACTAGCGTAGCCTATGCCTTGAGACAATACACTGCAGAGTAGGCAGGCCCACTGTGGCCTGCACTGTAGTGCACTTAGGCCCTCTTTAGCCTACGCTGGGCGAGATTAAGCGAAATTTGCATAGGGTTTTGGGAATATTCCTTCATTCTAGATGACTCTAGAATGTTCCCATCTCTTATCCCCTCCTATGAGCTCGAAATTGGATATGCTAAGGATCCATTAACCTCCTATCCTCTCATCCCTTGCTCCATGGAAACTAACTCCAAGATTGGAAATCCATTCAATACCCTCATTTATGAAAAAGCCACCTCCATTTCCTCTAAATTGAGCACTCATCATAGTGATCAAGGGGCTAGAATCTGAAGTTTGCAAGGAAATTCTATTGGTTTGAGGATTGAGTTTATGTAAAGCAATGTTATGCTGTTGGAGTGTTGAGCTTTTGATGTGGCGAGGGTTGAACTAAAGCTAGAGGAGTGGCACAAGATCAAACTGTATTGGGTGATACTCTTCCTTCTACATTAATAAAGAGCTTATTCATTTTATCATATGATTGTTCATATATGTGGTCATTATATGTTTCAATGTATTCAATTCCATTGTTTTATAGTTGATAGTTCATGTATGCTTTGATCGTTTCTTGTTTCTGTTTCTCTTGATGCAGGTACCTTTTGAGCAGATTTAGTTCAAGTGGGAGCGACAAAAGCGATTCAAAAGAGATTTAGGAAGTGAAAGGCAACAAGTAAGTTCCTCTATCTCATCTATCTTCTATAAGAAAAGGTTAAACTACTTTCATTCTTTTGTTCTAGGTGTAGTCATCCACCTAGGGAAGATGTGTTTATCCGTAGATGCAAATTCCATGTAACACATGGTGAGATGCTTAATCCCCTGTGCATCGACTGAGACTATAGGTGAATAAGCCAATATTATATATATATATATATATATATATATATATTATATATATATATATATATATATATATATATTATATATATATATATATAGATCTATATATGTATATGTATATGTATATGTATATGTATATGTACATATACATATACATATACATATACATATACATATACCATATACATATACATATACATATATATACTATCTATTATATATATATATATATATATATATATTATAATATATATATATATATATTTCTTTTGTAGCTATCAATCTCGTTATTGTGTGAGTTGTGTTATTTCTTAACCTCCACACAATTTTCGACCCCTAGTTGAAGAGACACTTCCTAGTTTAAGCCTTTTCCCCTAGCCGTGACAATTGTCCCCAATTTAATATTTTAATTTTTGTTTTCTATGAATAATTTACTAATTCTTCATTCATCATCTTCGTTACAATTACTGAAGGTGTATGGTGGAAATATTGCTCAACATTGTGTTTGCATTTTTTTACTTAATTACTAAATGCATAGATATGATCTCACAGGGTTGAACCATTTGCCTGGAGACACCTTTGTCTAGAGACAACCTGGGTACATATGTATACAAGTTTTTTCTTGTTTCCCCTGGGTATGCAACTCATTTCTATTCTTACAGACACTGGGGTTTCGTTTTTGTTCCTCGTCGGTTTCGTGTTAATGTATAGAAGTATGTATATGTAGGTAATTTTTGTCTTTATTTCCATATGTATATAAAGAATCACCGTGACCCTTCCACCATTGAGTTAGTTATGGGAAGAGCCCATACCTCCTTGACTCACAACGTTGTAGGTATCTGTATAGTTTGTATTTCTTTTAAATTTTCTACATATCCCCTTCCTTCTGTCCAGTGAATAGTCATGACACAATTGGAATGATAATCTACTGTGATTCCTACAGGGTAACCCTTTATGGAACACTAATTACTACCACAGGTATTTTATTTTTGTTTCAAATGTTATTATACTCACTAAACCCTTATTCCCAATACTTGAATGTCTGTGCTTACCCATTGAACCCTTTCTGCAAGTATGCAAATGCCGATTTGAATTTCTTTTTTAGTTTTGGATTTCTGAGGAGTAAAGAGAGCATGACTTATAACCTCCTTCATTTATGCTACAGGTCAGTCATTATTAATTTCCCTCTCAGATACCTGTGCTCGACTTCTAGACCTTGAAGAAAATTTCTATGTTTTTATTTCCTTTCACTCTGCCACTCTTTGGCTTAGAGAGAAATATACTATTTAGAACTTATAAGATTTTGTATATTCCCAAAAACCCTGTTGGGTTGGGGAGGTTATAGTGTGAATTTGTTTTCTTATTCTTTAGAGTTATGAAGGCTACAATAGCAGTTGGTCACCCCATGAGTTTGTTTTCAAGTATGATGTGATAATCCTTATAATAATTTCTAAATTTAAAGGCGAGATGTTGGTTAGCCAAGTCGTTTTCAAATTCCTCTATTGAGAAACAATTGAGGGTTTTCCCTATGATAATTTTACTTTTATTTACTTTCCAAGTTCTTGAGTTTAACGCTTATTTACGTGATAATTGAGGTTATCAGTTATAATGAAAACTATGGTGTAATTACTATATTTTTTTCTAAAACTATATGTATCACACACTCTTGCATGTGTATTTTTAATGTAACCATTTCCCCACTCTATTCTTATATGCAATTATTACAATAAATACATCAATGAGTATAGCTGTATCTTGGTCACAACCAAAGCCATATATTTCCACAAATTCGTATTTACACTTTCACCTTATTGGTTCTACTTCCACTTATAATTTTAAATGAGCTCCAGACATAGACTTTCATGTTCGTTCGTTATCTTCTGTTAATAACTATAATATACAGTTTTTAGCTTTTCACAAGGATTTAAGTTATTGGATGCACACCTCTGGCTACTGTCTATGTTCTTATTTTATCTTATGGTTCCTAACCTTAAAACTAACAGAGAATTGGTTAACATAACCTGTTTGGGTTCTAATAGATATTATTTTTTCCCTGTGCGACCTCTATGAAACTGCATTGTACGCCCCAATAGTCTCTATATTCCAAGGCCATTCGATCTCTTTTTTTTCCTTCTCGGGTAACCCCTTCTAATCTAAGGGAGGAAATTTAACTCTCCACTATTGTAATCTCTACATGAATATAATTTAGATTCAACTTGGAATTTCTATTGACTTCCCATCCTTCAACAATGGTTCCCAATTCGATATGATAGTTCTATTCTTATACCATGATTACTCTTTTGAATCACTATTGAATTCTAACTTCTTTCCTCCTTAGATTGAGCTTCATTGTCCAACATGCAAAGGATTTATTTTATTTTATTTTTTATTTTTAGAAGATGAATGTACATGCCTATTCATAATTATGCATAACATTTCCCCAATACATATAAACATGATTTCCATTCTGTACAATTTTCATCACTGTATATAAAATAATGAAAATGGATAGCGGGTTATGATTCTAATGCCTACATGCACATATTTATATTATAAAACAACCATGTTTCATAAATCAATAAAAGACTTAAACTGCATTTAGTGTGGCTCACATTAGATAACTAAAACCTTAATCAAATTCTCAACTAAGGTATATTGCTATACATCCTGCATGCACTACATCCATTAATTACCACACACAAACTTATCAATAAAAAATACTGAGCGTAACCAGAAATTCTAACCGTATCTGTGGTGGAAAAACTTGCTTGGGAAATACACCTTCCCCCCGACCATGAACTGAAGCCACCAGTTGCCCCTGAGCTAGGATGTTCTTACCCAAAAGAAATCAACCTCTTGATTCCAAGATAATGTATTTTATACATTTACTTCCCTAGCAGATATTTCCTTAGTGGCGTCCCACTTTTCTTGAGTCTGCCAACCCACTTTTCTAGGCTTTCTTTCCTTACTTTTTTGAAAAAGGTATTTCTCCCTTTTTCCTTAAAGTTATATTTTCTCTCCTGCGATGCTTTATTCCACCCATACTTAGCATCTTTCTACAACTAATTGCTTCAATTGACCTTTCTCTCCCATCTCATTAAATCTTGTTTGTTACCTCCTATGAATTTTTAGGAGTCCTTTTAAGGGAAGATTTATTTTTCTCTCATCCATCAAGGATGATTTTCCAAATTTTGCAAGAATCCCTTCACTCTAGTGTTTCTATCCCAAGTAGGTTTTCAGTTTTTTCATTTATTAATAAAAACTTATTTATTACATCATAATACTTTACTTTTCATATTCATTCTAAACAATTATGGATTTCCCGCCATTAAGTCTATGACTAAATTAGACTGAATAAAACAAGATATTATCATAAAGATAGAGGGGTATTACACTTCCTCCTCCTTTTTATTCAACATCGTCCTCAATGTTCATTGTTCAATAACTTCACTTTTGAAACAATGCCGAATAAGTCACTTGCATATTATCTTCTAACTCCCAAGTAGCCTCTTGATGAGCCTCATCATAGGGTAATTATATGGGCCTTAATTCACGTCCTAGCTTAATCAAACCAACTTTTCTCATAACTTATTACATTTTTTTGATTACATTTTGTTTATGAGGTGAGTTAGAGTTGGATATTATGCTTAGTGGACTAATATGCATTGAATGCAGGATTAAAGGAGAAAATCAAGGAATTTTGGAAAATACTAAGGTCAAAACTCGAATGGGACAAGGAGAGGGATTGTAGGAGGTAAATCCTCCTCATTTACTACTCCTCCATTCGAAATATTCCTCCATTCATCACATCAACTCGGAGTGCAAACAACCAAATCATGAGGATTAGAAGGCAGCCGAGCAAGTGAGAGACAAAGCACCAGTTTATCTCGAGTTTGGGAGTCGAGGCTCCCTAATTTTAAGGAATTAGTTGGGGAATTTAGTTGTATAAGTAGAGAGGCCTAGGACCTCAGTAGGATTCATATTTTTATTGTAAAACTCTAAGCTATTTTCGAGCTGCAATACTTTTGAAAGTTCTATTGATGTAATTTGTTGTTTTGGTAATCAGAATGAGTTTTGTTTTGAGACAACACTGAGTTAACTCAGAGGGATGAAGCTCTTGGGTTAGCGATCAAACCTAGCAGCCAAGGCTCCACTTTCTTGTACATGTATGTTTAGTGTAGTTTCATAAATTCATTGTTAATTTGCCTTTTAGATGCATTTCCATTACAAGTAGTATAGATTAGATTGGTTGTTTATTAGTTTGCTTCCATTTGTGCCTTACTTCAAGTAGAAGGTTAGTAGGGAAAAAAGGATCACCATAAGGTTGTCAGCAAGTGTCTAGGCCTCACTTCCTCCCTCTGGGATCATGACTTGAGGAAGGGACCCTTAAGCATCCACAAAAACACAGATTTCTAGTTCTTTTATGAGCTTTGGAGTTTGCTATCTTTAAATTAGTATTTGGTTAGTTTTGCAAGGTAGATTCCCATTGTCATCTTTTTCATCTTCATTTCTGTAGTAGATCTCATCCATGCTTTCATTCCTTTCAGCAACTTTCCTCATGCATAGTGTAGGCAGTTAATTCATTAATTATGCTTTTCTAGTTTATGAAAATGCTTCTTGTTTGCATAGATTTTTGGAAGATCTACATGTTTTATGCAGAGCAGGTGCTTCAGGAGGAGACTAAGATTTCATAGCCAGCAGCCACCTTCCACTCCATCCACCTTAGCCATCCCTTTTTTTCACCATCACCTTCACTAGTTTTTCATCATTTTTTCACAGAAATTCTTCCAAGCACATTGAGCGAATCCAGCCATCTACTATCTTGGATATTGACTTCTGAGTGATCCTAGAACTTCTCCCACTCCATTCCACCCATCACACACCTTTCCTAGGGCTTCCATCACCTCAAACACCTCACATTTTTCTCTCGGCTGTATCTTGTAGGTTTCTAGTACATCCTGTAGGTTTTCCTGAAATGCCTGTTTTAAGGCTGAATTGATGGAAAACCTTAGGAAGTCACCAAAATCCTCCCAAGGGTCTTCCACACCATCCAACCATCTCATAATGCTTCCATCCATCCTCAAACATCCTTAATTCACCTACCACATCCATAGAAGTAATTAGTTTGCATATTGGATTTTGCATAAAATGACAAAAAAGCAAAAACAGATTTAGTTCAGTCCCTTTACTTGCACATTAGTGATGTTTGATGCTTCTTACTTCTACAATTTAGATAGTAGCATTTGTTTCATGTTGATTTAGCATTTCTTCCAAGCATAGTTTCTTAGTGGTTAATTAGGAAATGGTGTGATTTAGCATTACATGTCGACCTTCTCCATTATTGCAGTAGAGTAACTCTCTCTTAGAGTAGATTTTCCTTTCTTCCATTAAAGAATCAAGCTTCTTCTGACTCCATATAAGTCTAGCTTGGAACCCCAATGGTCTCTCACCAGATGAACAATGACAACAGGCAGAACCATCACTTTTACTTGTGTATACAACACTGTCACCTCCAAGTTTGTGTGAACCCTGGGTTGATAAAGTAAAACTGGTAGCCCAGGAGTTGCAGCATCCTTGTTGCAACACTGGCGCTCATTACTTTTTCGTACCGTTGATAGGAAGGTGTCTGATTAAAATGTGATTACTGCTTTATTGTCTTCTATTTCTTGTCTTCATTATTCTGCCATTAGTTTATTTTTGCAAAAGTAATCTAGTTGTTTCCTATCTTCCGTTTTTCACTTTCTGCTTTCCTTTCCATTTTGCAAGAAAGATTTCAATTCAGCAAGTAGATTTTTCATTTTGTGAGTAATTTTCATTCAATGAACAATTTCAATTCTACAAGTACTTTCCAAGTTTGAAAAAATACAAAGCCAAACCAAAAATATTTCCTTTCATGCCTCGTAGGAATAGGGACAACTTAGGGAAATTTTTGCCAAATAACCCCACTGCATCAAACAACCAATCGTCCCTCTTCTTTGGTGGCTGTGAACTGGAGGAACCCTTAGGTGAGAAACCTGACATATTTGAAGAACCTACAGGGAAGAAGAAGAAGAAGAAATCATTCCTACTGAACCAATGGCTGAAAACAGAAGTGACAGAGGGAATAAAGAGAGAGAGTTGAGGGGGCCTTGTTACACAGTAATTTGTCACCATTGGTCACCGTCCCTGTTACCCTTGTTTTCATACATTGGAGGACACATTTCGGGACCTGTGACCAGTGACATAACCTAAAAACACTTGCATTATGTTCCCCT
>APFE031419847.1:8933-26414 GCA_000404065.3 Pinus taeda
AGATCAACACTTTTGGATGCAATACCACGGACCAAAACCATAGGATCAAACAACTGCCGGACTAATACCATGAACCAACCATGAAAGTGCGTGAACTTTTCTCCACATGAAATAAACTTTTCTCTGCATAAAATTCCGTGAACTTTTCTCTACATGAAATAAAATTTTTCTCTGCATAAAATTTCATGAACGTTTCTCTACATGAAATAAAATTTTCTCTGCATAAAATTCCGTGAACTTTTCTCTACATGAAATAAACTTTTCTCTGCATAAAATTCCGTGAACTTGAAAATAACTTTGCTGCACTATAATTTATCATCTGAGTGATATGCCATCAAGGACAACACTTGTCTCATAATGCCAGCACTTGAATCAATCAATACTGTTACTTTTTTCTTTTTGACACATCCTTCGATCTTGAGGTTTTGTGGAGTAATGATGTTATCCAATGCACAACATGATATGGTTGGAGTAGTCTCTTCTAGCTATAGATCTTGTAAAGTTTCCACTTCTTGGTCTTATTCATTTTCACAATATATGTAGAATAATTTATTCTCACTACATTTATTCCCCTTACTATACTTGTTGTCACAGTTGAAACATAGTTCCTTTGATCTTCTTTCATCCATTTTTTGATGAGTGAGGAGTCAATCTTGTAGCTTTAGGAGAGGGAGCATGCTTTCTTTATAGTTATTAGCGACCAATTTTCTAGTGGCCACATTTTTACTTTCAAATTTCCTTGCCGGATTGAAAGGATGCTCTAGAGATTTAGGTTAAAAGAGACACACCTCATGTTGGATCCTTTCTTTTAAAGTTCCCATAAATAATTTTAAGAAATTATCCGAAATATTCTTTACTTTGAGACTCAACTTTCAGAACTGTTGAGTGTGCTCTATAATTGGACCTTTTTGTAAAAAATTAGCAATCAATAGAAGAATGCATTGCTTCTAATATCCCCATAACGTGTTATCAATTCCCTTGTAAACATGGACCAACATATGATAGAATCCTTTTTCCTTTCACAAAGCCATTAATACCATACATGTTGGCCTTGTTCTAAAAATATGGATGTAATATTTACCTTTTGGAAGGATGCCACTTGTTTGATTATATACATATAAAAGATAAAATTAAAGACAAGAAATTTGCCAGAAAATGCCTCAAGCCATAATCTCTATTCTCACAATGTGCATTCATCTTCCAATGATACAAATATATAATACAATTATGAAACCACCTCAATTTCTCTCACCTTGACACCTCAAAAAGAGATAAAGTGGGAGGATGCAAAATAGGATCTAGAAACATACTTAGGATAACAACTATATCCCAAGATGTGAAATACGTAAAGGTGGTAAATAACGATTTCATGTTTTTATATGAGGAAGCGGCTAACATTCCCCCCCCCCCCCCCATAATCATAATTTTGAGTAGTAATTCTAGTAATGCAACATAAAATGATACCATCACCAAGTCTTCATGTTGAAGCTCCCGAGATGAGCTTAAATGAAGAAGTACCTTAAAAACCACCGAATATGGATTTTGAAAACTCCAGTTTTAAGAAAACACAAAAAAAGAAGTGAATCAACTGCAAGTATAACACATCCTTGAAAATTATTGACAAATGAGTCTAATTCAAAGATGCAATGCAAAAGGATCCATCTATTCTTTACTAAATCGAATGACCATCCAAGTGAACAAAGAATGTCCAAATTTTTTCTCTCAACCAACATCTCATTCTTATGTCTCATGTATGATTCAAATGCAAAATATTGAACCACAATTCCTCCAAAATCTACTTGTCCATCTAGAAATTTCTTTGTGTTGTCAAAAATTTCAGTTTGACAACCATTTTCAATTTCAATGTCAATTCCCCCCTTTGTTTAGCTGAAAGGAGAGAGCACAAGTGGTTTTGTTCGACCACTAACCATGTTCATTTTATTTTTGAACTGCCCCACTTAAGATGTAGGAGAGTTTCACCATTTTATTCCCCCCTTGCGGGCTCATGAGAGTACCATCTTCATTTTACTTTTAGTTTCACCATGTCTTCACTCAGTTAAATTCTTCGGTAAGATGTATATAATCATTTAGATGTCGACAACCACTCCCAGGAATCAATCCATTCATAGTCAATCTTCAAATATTACTGGTTTGTTTCTCTTGGAGCATCTCTTTGATGAATGATTTTTTTTCCACAATGGTTACAAGGATGGAGATAAAAACAATGACCTACCATGTGACCAATGCAGCTGCAATGTTTGCACTTTTTTTTTTTTATCATCATTGATGTTTGATGTTTCTTTATCCAAAAAATATCCACTTCCAAACTTGTTTGGTTTTGAGTAATTTGGAATATGCAAGGTTCTGTCATATTTTTCATATCCTAATCCATGATGATTTTTGTAGCATTGGATTTCTTCCCATGGTTAAATTATTGGCTTGCAAAAATAAGGTTGAACTTGATCATGTACAACTTCATCATATTCTGAACTTGAATTTGTTTCACTAAGTGACTCATGAGTGGTTTTCTGAACTGAATCATCAACAACAACATCATCATCATCATCATCAAAAACAGGGTTATTATGAACCATTACTAGTTATGAATGTTGAAGTTCATTTTGAAGAAGACCAAATTGAGCTTGCTTTACTTTCAAACAAGTTTCCACTGATTAGAGAGTATTTCTGTGCATAGCAATTGTGTTGTCTTGAACACTGATTATCAAAGTATTCAATAACTCCAACAATTCCATCATTCAATCCATTCTAACTTACTCACTTGAACTCTTAAACTTGCTCACTTATTTTTTCTTTAGCATGATGGGCGTGTCAAATACCACCGAAATGCACCTAAACTAGTGATCTTTAAAATGATTTTCAAGTTTACGACCACCCAACCTTGTTAGGTTTGAATTACATTGAGT
Organism: Pinus taeda; assembly: GCA_000404065.3. Taxonomy (NCBI): domain Eukaryota; kingdom Viridiplantae; phylum Streptophyta; class Pinopsida; order Pinales; family Pinaceae; genus Pinus; species Pinus taeda. The sequence goes on from APFE031419847.1 coordinate 11,858, forward strand.
CAAATAGGTATTAGGTTCAACTGAAAATGCACCTAATAATTCCAATTCAACTTGAATTTGACATTGAAACTTACAAGGAGACTATTGTAAGTATAATTCAACTTGATTACAAGTTAACTTATTAAAATGGTGTTTTCTAGTTATAGTTGATTTATTGAATGCTTATCAATATATTGAATCGATAAGCTTGGATTTCTCCCTTGCTAAAGTGGTTGACAACTTTGATCCTTGTAGATGGGTTATTTTAATGATGGTGTGATGATATTGTAATTGTATGATGCTTGTGCTTTATTTTTCTTCAACTCCTTAAGTGTAATGTTGCATGGAAAAATTGCAAGTATAGTGTCAAATCTAGACACAAAAAACTATAAGTCTCTAAGGGAAAATAACCATCACACACTACACAAGGTGTACCTATGATCCATTTATTCAATTTTAAGTGGATCTAGAACACAACACCACCAAAAAATAATATTATTTATTATATATCGTAATACATATACTTTCACTTTAATTTTGGATTTATCCCATCTTTGACTTAACTTCATTACATAAGAAAGACCCATTTTTTTCTTACATATGGACTTGAACTTGGACTTTATATCACTCTCTTAACCCTTTGACAAGCCATTTTACAAAATCTAAATTCTCTCTCATGACTTAAATTTTAACTGTATAGGTTTTCAAATTCATTTTCTCATAAACATGAGTATAAATTTCCATTCAAGTGAAAACCACTCAACTAGAATCCTACACTATGTTAAACATGTCAACCATAATTCATTAATTTTCTAAGAACCAACCAGGAATCCACACTTCACTCTCTGTCAATGCAGACTCTTCCATCATAGTTTACCTTTGTATGGAGGGAATGCATGACACCAAGATCCAACTCGGCAAAATAATATGAAGACTTAAATAATCCATGCATGCAATCGCCACAGAATGAACCCTTCAAATCACAATTTTCAACTTTGATCTGGAGTGAATTTTCATTCTCAGGGCTACATAATCCTACTCGCCATTGTAATTGGTTCCTTCATTCAAACCTTGATGCTAATGATATTGGTTCATAGTGTTTCTCCTAAAAAAAAAATATTCATGAGAATTCCCTGAACGAGGATGAGAGGCTTCTTTGCACAAAATATTTGCCAAAATTTTAGAAATTTAGGTGCAAAATCTCCTCAAAAAACACCAAGATAAACCACTAGAAAAATCTCTTCAAACATTCACCATGTCAATTCACAACATCCTTTCAGCTAGTCGATTTGTAGCTTGCTCCATGCATAAGTTTCATATACGCATAAGTAGACTCATGCATAGAATTCTGAGTAGGAAATCTTGAATCAATTGATAAAATGTAGAAAATAAACTAAATGAAAATCAATCCAACACATACTTCCTCAAGTGCCTTGCGATATAGAAAGAGTTTGCAGATATATAGGATAATCTCCTCATAACTTTATGTACCTGTTGCGATAGCTCCACAAAGTAACACCGAAGATTAATAAAAAGCATGACTAGAGAACAATACACATTTTTTCTTGGGATTTCTAGATCAATGGATTTACCTCAATCATCCAGAGTGCTTTAAAAACCCACACATTGAACCCAACAACGACTTCCAAACCACAACATTGATTTTGCACATTTTCTATCTATTAGCCTTCAATATTCACTTGAAATAATTTGTGGCCCAAAGAACAGAAGACTCGCCATAATTAGACTTCCAAAGGCCACAAACTTTGAACCTTTCACCAATATCTTTAGCATTTATATATGTTCGTAGGGTATCTAACATGAACTCAACAAGTTTGCACTGTGCACCAATGATTTTGTATTCACACGTCCGCGTAGATCCATTACAACAACAACTCTTCTTCCATTGACAAATCTATGCATTTTTCTTTCCATGTAGTAGCTCCAATTCACAGCCGCAAGGCTAGGAAAAATTTGCTACAAGTTTACAAATCATAATATTTAAAATATATTAATTGATAAAATATAGCTCAAAAGCTTCAATGCTAGTTTGTATTATGCCACAGTCAATAGGGAATGGTTGCTAGAAATTATACCATCAATAGATAACTTTCTTGATTACTTTGACGAGGTTCTATTTTATCAACACAAATTGAATTAGAAAATTAGGTGTAGGAAATACGATGGTTCCAATGCGAAACAACCTCTGTAATTCCTTGACACAAGTGCAATAAATATGAGCGGTCTAGTTTGAAGTGTAACCAACAATTACAATTCCTCAAATATCTTTATATTTGACTAATAAAATAATGAGAAACACTCTTTAGAGAACCTTGGAGTTTTCTTATTATCCAAGTTCCAACAAGAGAATACAACTCTGGGATTTATTTAGATTCTTATGGATCAATACTATGAGATCTATCACTACCTAAAAACTATAGGAGTTGTGATACCAATTGATAAAATATAGAAAACAAAAAGATAAAATCGGAGACAATAAAATTGGTGGAAAAGGCCTCAAGGCACAATATATATTCTCACAATGTGTATTCATATTTCAATGATAACAATATATAATATAATTATTAAACAAGCTCAATTTCTCTCACCTTGACACCTCACAAAGAGATAAAGTAGGAGAAGACAAAATATGATCTAGAAACATACTTAGGATAACAACTATATCCCAAGATGTGAAATACATGAAGGCAATAAATAAGGAATTCATGATTGTATATGAAAAATAGGATAACATTGTTGTGGATCAACGTATCGCTCCATCTGAAATATCCATGTTACAAGATCATTACCATCAAGCTTCCTCATATTGATCTTCATAATATAGTAGTTCCTTGGTGCTAACTTGAAGCTCTGATGATGTGGATATTGGATTGAAAATTCATGATTATGGTTTTGCAATTTAATATTTATGCTCTCCAATTTTGACTGCATAATCTCCATATGAGATTGATTCTTAACACCATGCTTCTCCTTATGTTCATGATTTCCTCGTATCTCCACATCAATTTTAAGGGGATATTTTAATAGAATGTTTTGTAATTCTTTTATTTCTTACCCAATGGATTTTCACATTTCTTCTTTATTTTCATTCATATTCTTTTATATTTCTCTTTTAGGTTTTTTTGGAGAACCTGATAAATCCATATTTTTGAACACACTGCCATCCATTTCATTTTTTGTTTTTTTAATTGAGATTAAAAAGAAAACAAAGTCTTAACTTTCTTTGCTAGTCAAGGATGAGTCTTTAGTAAATTTAATTGGTGTATTAACTTTCTTTGAAGGCATATTGGAAAATAATAATATTACTCCCCTTTATCACAACTTTTAGTCACCAAAAAATAAATGAGATCTTCTAATCAATAGTTTAGGTCACTTGTAAGTTACGTATCTTAATTTGAAGAATATTTGAATGGTTGAAATTTTTCTTTTTATATATATATATAATATATAATATATATATATATAAAAATAAGATTTGAGTCTTTTTGAATCTAAAACTTTGATCTATAATACTATGATATTCCTTTTCTATAATTCCACAGTTGTGAAACGAATTTGATGTCCAAGTGAAACTTATGGAAAATTTCCCCAATTTTTTTTTTAATTTTTGGCCTATTCCAAAAAACAAACTTGTATAACATGCCACATGTACAATTCTTCAAATATAATTCTAAAATTTTTACTTGCGGTAATTCTATATGTCTCCTACAATTCTTGAATATTCACAGTTTGAAAATTTCTATAAAAGAATATACAAAAAATACAAATATGACATGTTTAAAATTTATTTCATGATTGTTCAAAAACCCTAAATTCCACAAGGTATGAATCCCAAATTATAGCAAAAAAAATTATGAAATTTTAACTAGATGTTCATGAAGATTTATCCATAATATGATCCAAGTTTCACTATCTAAAACCACCCAGAAAAAGTTATAGTGAAAATGTCACGATGACTTGTTTGAAGCAACAAAACCCTAGGATCATGAGCTCCAATACCAATTTTTATGATCCTTGTGCAATAAAAGTGATAAGAAACCAATAATTATAGCCCTCTTTGAGGTGGAAATCCCTTTTACAATGAATATAATGTTTTTAGGCAGAATAAACCCTCTTGCAGACAAGATGGATCTCCCTAGACCTCAAAGAAGTCTAGTAACAAACAAGAAAATAACTGCTACCTTTCCTTAGCTTATGATTGATTGAAACAAACAATATGAGAGAGATCACTGACCATTTTATCGAAATTCCTGTTGAAGTCCCTTTCAGTGCCTTCGACAGTTAGCTTCCCCTTGATTATTTAGAGACTGTTCTAATTCTTTCCACAACTTCTCCATGATGTATTGAAGGAGATCTGCATAAACAGAAACACACTAAGGATCAAAGCATCTAGTATATAGAATGAACGATAAATGAACTACTTAACGCAACACATACCATAAATTGAATCTATAGCCAATCATAACCAATGTGAGTGATCAAGGAATCCCACAAATCATATAAAAAAAACATAATTAGGATAAAATTTTTTATTTTTATTAAATAAGTGAGGGAAAAAACTTACAACCTCAAAGCCTTGATGTTACAAGCCTCTTCTCACAATCTCCAACCCTCTCCTTGGATGAAAATCCTCATAGCCTTATTTCTGTAGCATAAGCCTACCTTCAATAGTCCTCCCCAATCCTCTGGCCTGTGTTTTATTTATAGGCCAAGAGGAGGAGGTTTGGGATCCATTTCATAAGGGATGAGATCCATAAATTGTGGGATAGGGTTTCCATAAAGAGAGGGAAGTAGCTCCATGATAGGAGAAATCAGGCTTGAGTAGGCATCCATTCGAAGCTATTAATTGGGAAAGATCTGACTAACAAAGCTTCTAGACTTTACTTTTTATTTTTGACTTGCATTAAGTCACATGCGCAGGCCATAGTGTTAGACAGAGCACACTTTTGTGCAATTTCTAATGGTCTCTTATGTGTATGCACATAAATGGACTAGGGAATTGCGCAGGAAGCCAAAAATAGGTTTTTAGCCTTGATATCCAGGAGTTTCATTCTCTTTGGGATGGTCTGGGTTCTAGCCTTGTAGAGGGATGCTTTGGAACACATTGATGAATATCAAAAAATCCAAACCAACAGTCATTTGCCTAATGCGACAAAATGACATGTAACAGATTGCCCCCTAAAGTACAAAGTCAAAATATATGTTTGATGACTGCAAAACTTTATCATGACAAGGTTTGGGTTAGATATTGCAGTTGGAGACCTGAAACAATCAATCAAATGTTACAATGCAATATAAAATCATCATTGAGGTAGGTATTCCCATACTTAAAGCATACATGTCTAAAAGAACTAGTATAGAAATACATCTGAAGATCCATGTCAATAGACGACATAGTATGGACATAACCATCAATTGATATATGTTTACAATAATGAATATTTAATAACTCCACGCAACCTGGATGGATGAAACTAGATCCAAGGTCTTGATCTCCATCTCTTGATCCGTAGTATGAATCTAGCCATGTGAGTGAATGTATCATAGTTAAACATGGTAGAAACCACTTGATTACCGATCATTATGTGAACCGTTAACAAGCACGAGAGAAACCACCGATAATTACAATGGTTCTCAAGATACTTTGAGTATAATCTATGAAGTGTGAATAGATGCGCTGATGTTGAACACTCATAGAATCATTTGATCAGAGGTCAATGATGAGAACCTGTCATTGACGGTGAGAAACCTACCATTAAGTCATGTAGGCTCCAAGGTACTAAATATTTCTAGATCAACTTCCTAGATAATGAGCTAAAGTTGATAGGAAGTGACTCATCATAGGAGGGCCTGCGACACGAAACTCATTTCAAGTTCTGAAGATTTTTTTTTTCGAGTAATACAAGACTGACTCAGGGATGGTTGAGGTGATTAAAGGATATGAATGAAAAAGTAATTTGACTAAGGTTGGAATTATCTTGAACATATTGGCGACAAAACATTCTAACTTGGCAGCATTTGACTCAAAAATAATAACCAAACCAACTAAAGACTTTCAATGAGGTATGGTCAACTGAGAGGCAAATGGATTTCCCAACCCGAGCACAAAAAGTTATGAAGTGTCATGTTCAATAGTGACATACTGCCTTTTACAATATGAAAACAAAGGTTCTTTCCAAATTCTCCTCCACCATTACTGGCAAGTACCTCTTTATTTTTGGAAAGCTTGAGGATGGTAACATATGCATGTCCTGTAAGCACATCCTTCGGATGAGTCCTTTGAGTACTTTTAATGAACCCTAGGAAGGAGTGGTTTAGTCCCGTCATGATTGACGAGTCTTGCACTATTTAAATTTTATGCATCCAGTGAAGGGGTGACTTGATGCTATTTTCATGTTTAAATAGTTTTAAAAGACACAAAAAGAAAACTCATCTAGTTCTTTCAACTTAAAATTTTAACGAGCTCAGAGAAAGTAAATCTCAGTGTTTTTCAATTTTAGGGAGTCAGGAGAAAAATATAAGTAAACTCCACAATTTCCTTTTTCGTAAATTGAGTCCCTCAAGCCCGAAAAAGGGTAAAATAATGTAGGAGAGAACTCTAATTACCATGATTAGTCAATGTATACCTTTATCGTAAATAGTCTAGTTCAGTCCGGAAAAGGGGTAAACTTATACTGAATAGATGACTGTTCATTTACTTTTACGAGTTCAAATAGTAAAGTACTTGATGATCTTTTAATGTTTAAGGAGTCTGAAAAGGGCGTAAAGAGAACTACTGGTCTAATTTTTTCATAAGTTTTTAACAAGTTTGAAAAAGTGATAGAAATTTACTCATCACCAAAATTATTCTTTTTTGTAAATAACTTGTGTTCTACACACTTAAGCTCAAAAATTATCATCGGTACTAAAAAGTACAGCGGAAAACATTAAAATTTTGGATTTTAGAGGCTAATAGGCAAAAAATAGTATTTTAATGGGCCTAAAAAACTTATAAAAATCCAAAAAAGTAAAAACGTTTTTACCATTTGTGTTTTTTTACCATTTGAGAGTGATAGAGTGCATGTTTTACCAAAAACTTCAAAGTAAAATCTTGGGCATACCGTTGGACCAAATCACGAGAAATATTCTCCACGTAAACCATCTCTCTGATATCTTTGTTGTCATTGTTTTTATTTTGAGTTTGATAGTGTATTTTGGTTTTTGGGGGGAGGGAGGTTATCAAATAAAAAATCGTCCTTGGTGTGCGCAGTTCACCGTCATCGGGCCTGCGCACACAGACTTATATTTTAACACATAAAACTGAGATTTTCATAGTTTCAAGAGATAGAACCGCTCAAATCTACACTAGTCTTCACATGAGGCTATGCATAGTGCCGGGGGATTTGAAAAATTAATTGAAAATGCCCTTTTTTTGCAAAAGTTTACCACAATCTTCTCTAATAATCCTCCATGTTTATTTGCAAGGTTTTGAGCTACAAAAATGGAGTGGAGAGAGTGTGAGCATGAAGAAAAAGATATAGCTGCTTTGAACCATCCAAAGACAATACAGGCACTGAGAAACTATGGCCTATATAATTTTTTCACAATTGTAGGCATGAAGGCCTAGGTAGACTTGTTGGAATGGATGGTGAGAAAGTGGAATGTAAAAGAAGAGTGCTTTGTGATCGGAGACCATAGACTCACTATTGATGCCAAAAAAAAAAAATTTCTTGTCTGGTATCCCACATCATGGAGTGGACATTTCTCTGTATGAACATAGACGAGGTGTGAAACAACTGCCACCTATCTAGTGCAACATTGTTTTTGAGGAGCTGCTCTCAAAGATGGGAGAATTGATATCAAAACCATTGAGAGGCTTCCTTTGAGAGTTATAGGTTTCAATATTAGATGATTACATGGAATTGAAACTCTTCACTTACTTACCAAGACTAAGATGCATATCTCTATAGATTGCTTGTAACTTACAACATTCAACTGGTGTAGTTGCCAACCTGAAAGGGAAATTAACTAGAGTGAAAATTGACAAACTCAATAATTTTGGGTATGGTTCCTTTGTCATCTCGTTTTCCCTAGAGAGGATACTCCTTCTCGCTCCATAGGTAGCCGTAGATGGAGGAGGACCATGAGATCCTCGTATGCTGAAGTAGGTCACATTGATGGCATGCCACGAAGGTGGTGAAGGGCCAATGATTCTATTTAATCCTAATTTATTTCGATGGATGGAACGTCAAATCATCATGATTGAAGAATTTCCATATGCAAACATGGATTATATAGGTGATCTAAATATTGCACTACCAGCTGGAATGCAGTGGGGCGACCTAGGTAAAAATGCACATTTTGGTTGTTTTTGATTTTTTTTTGTTATTTGACATCAAAATTAATTGTCTGAAATGATCATGCAGATGTGGGCTCGGTGAGACCAACATGATTATGCAGATTTGAAAGGCATGGTGATCATCTAGTATCTCCCCCAGTATAGAATCCCGATGCAACAGAGGCATTGACTAAGCTAGAGCACAACCTAGAGAGGTTGACCCTAGACATCCCAGATGTTGGGATTAATGACTTGCCTCTCCATTATCAGAGGCACACCGTGGGGGTTCCTGGATAGATTAGTTGAATGCTACAATGAGTAGCTCGCGCTATTGTCTGCTGCCATGATCATCATGGTAGCTTCTAGTCTTAGGGCTAGATTTTGTTTTTTGATGATGTATCGACATTTTCGGATAATAAAGGCCATGGGGCCTCATGTCTTTGGATGACATTTTTGTAAAGCCACAATTTTTACAGGAATTTTAACTAATGAAAAATATTGCTTTTTTTTTTTCTTATAGATGTTTTACAAATTCCAATTTAACGCATAATTAGCTATTGCATCAATTAATGTGTTTAAATGTCTTAGAATGTGTTGATATTCAATGTCATCAAACTCTCTCTAAGAGATGAACCCACAAAAACATTCTTAACATTGAATCACTTCTTATTGAATAAATGTCATTTAAATGTAATACTATGAGTTGAGAATCTAACTTAACGATCAATTAACGAATACCAAATGAAATGGCATCAAAAAATAGTTCAATCACTACACTATACTCTGCGATGTTATTTGTTGTCCGACTAAGGCATATCCCATGAATAGAAACCAACTCATCTGTGGGTGAATAAATGACGTAGACTGCAGAAGAGAAATTCTGAGTACTATGACTAGTGCGATCAACAAAGCCTATGTAATTTTGAGGGAGCATCGACATTTGCAAATCAAGTGTAACACAAGATAAGCAGGAGAAGTAGAAAAAAATCATAAAAAGCTGCTAAAAATTTCCACACATAAAATATGATACAACAATATACAAATTATTCATTGAGCTATTTAAGCATAATATTTCTTTAGGTAAAGACCATTTCTGGGCTTTCCTAAAGAAATGTCATCATAATCAACTAGCTCATAGGCCCCTTTTGCCAGTACATGTTTTACAATATAATGGCCATGCCACATGGGATCGAATTTACCAACACCCAATTTATTGTGCTCTTGATCATAGACCAAGACTAGGTCACCTTCTGAATATGGGCGAGGTTTCACTTTTTGATCAAACTGTGCCTTAACTTGCATCTTATGAGCTTCACTAGCTAATGTAGCGTCACGACAAGTCTCATTTAGTCGTGCTAAGTATGTAAAATTTTCCTCCTTTGTAGAAGTGCCTGGTAATAATTCAATTGCTAGTTTCAAAGATGGTATTTCAAATTCAATAGGAAAATTTTCTTCCAGACAGTAAACAAACTGAAAAGGAGTAAAGCTAGTTGAAGTTTTTGTTGAGGTACAATATGCCCACAAGGCTGGAAAAAGAATTAGATGCCAATTCTGCTTATGAAGTCCGACCTTTTGTTTAATCATGCTAGTTAAGACCTTGTTAATGACTTCTACCTGGCCATTTTCCTTGTGAGTAATATGGAGTAGAATTGTCATGATGCAGGCCTAGCTTCACAGTGAGTTCGGTCATCATAAGGTTTCGAAAATGGATACCATGGTCCATGACGATGGCTTGTGGAACCCTGAACCTAGAAATCACATGATTTAATATGAAAATGGCTGCTATTTTTCCATCATCCTTATATGTAGACATCACATTGATCAATTTCTTAAAATAATCTACCACTAGAATAATGTACCGATGGCCCCTGACCGAGTGAGGGTTACATGTAAGGAAATTGATTCCCCCTTTTAGTAAAAGAACAAAAAACAATTATTGGGTGAAGAGGAGCTAGAGGTGTATGAATTTTGCGATCATAGATTTGAAAATTTTGGCATTTATGGACTGCAGTTATACAATCTTTAAACATTGAAGGCCAGAAAAAACCAACGCGTAGGATCTTTTGGGTAGTGGCAAACCCTGACATATGATTTCCACAAGATCTAGAATGGCAGTCATTCCATGCCCTTTTGGCTTCCTCGTGAGTCAAACTACGTTTAAAGATGGAATTAACACCATGATGATAAGGTGTATCCCCAATAATAGTGTATTGTTTGGATTGGTACTGAATACGACGACGATCAGTTTGACTTAATTCTGGATGAAAAGTCTAGGTTTGAAGATAGATGATGATATCTCCATAACATGGGTCTAAAGTTCTAATAAGAAAGAAGGATTCATCTAGAAAAGAATCCTGTGACATGGTTTCCATCTTAGTATAGGGAAATCCACATAGTAATTCAATAAATACTAATGATTTCTTAGATTTATATTTTATGAATTCCAAATCAAATTCTTGCAGGATAACTATCCATTTAGAATACTTTCCCCCTAACAATTGTCTTGTAAGAATGTAAACCATAGGGTTGCAATCAGAAATCACTGTTGGTTTGCATAAAAGAATGTAGTGACGAAATATTTGGACAACTTAAATGAATTCCAAGGCCAATTTCTCCACATGTGTGTATTTTAATTTAGTTTTTGTAATATTTTTTCTCAAATAATATATCACATGCTCATCGTTCAATTCGTCTTCCTGAACTAAAACCATGCCAATGGTGACATCAGATGAAGATAAATACAAAAAGTAGTCTCGATGATAATCAAGAGGATGCAAAAACATTGTATGGATCAAGGAATGTTTGCGTGCATCAAAATATTTTTGAGCAATTTCATCCCAAGTAAATGAGATGCCCTTTTTCAATAGTCGAGTAAAATCTTTAGGTAGCTCATTCTAGTTCTGGATGAATCGACGTAGAAAGTTTGATTTCCCTTGCAAACTTTGGAGTTGGAGGATATTGGAAGGAGGAGGCAAATTCAGAATAGCCTCTACCTTTATCAGATTGACACGAATGCCTTCTTTTGATACGACAAGTCCCAACAATCGAGCGGATTGGACACATAATTCACATTTGTGAGGGTTCAAGTGTATATTCTAGTGTCGACACCTGGTAAAGATAACTCTAAAATGCATTGGATGATCTTATTGGTTCAATGAATGAGTTGGTAAGTCATCCAAATAAGGTTGTACAATATTCTTATTATTGTGAAATGTGTAAGACATAGCCCGTTGAAAGGTTGCACTAGGATTCTTCAATTCGAAAGGGAGTTTTCAATAAGAAAAAGTACCCCTTGGATAGATGAATGCAGTTTTATGCTGATTAGTTGGAAGGCCATACTTTGATGGTTCCCTTCTTTTTGTTAACATGTATAATATTGGAGACCTAATTAGTTAAGGGAGCTGGGTAGGTAAAACCCGCTTTAAGCAGTTTTCTAACCTCAACTTTAATAGTAACAACCTTTCATGGATGCACTGGATGTAATCTTTGTCTAATAGGTTTTGCATATGGGTAAGTCTCAATCTCGTGAAAATTAGTATTGGGGTCAATTCTTGGCATTTACTCATAGGACCAGGAAACAATGTCACGAAATGATTGAAATAGGGCTTTGTACATTTGAATTTCTTCAAGTAAGCATGAAGCACCTATGTGAATGTTCTTGATAATTCTTGTTTTAATTGAGATATCAATGAAAATCATTGTAGATATGTTTCCCAATTTCTTTTCAGATTCAACTTGAAGAAATGACATGGGACATTTCAGACTATCTATCATCTTAGTCAAAAATATAGTTGAAAAATCATTCTTGATTTTATCAAGATTAGGGAGAAAAGATGAACAATGGTGATAATCGTCCCATGGCATTTCATCAAAAGTCATGATCTCCATAATACTTTCATCAGTTGGAAATGTATTGTCGAAAGGTCAGGAAGTGAAATTAGTTCTAACTAAGGTAAAGAAGAATAATCATCATTAATCGCATTCAATCAATCAATCTCAGAAGATGGTGGTGTTAGCGTTTGAAATTTCACCTCAGGCTGAGAAAGGTAAATCTCAAAGCTACATCAAACCATTCAGCCTCGTAGCTAGCCCTACGGGACAGGAGAAGGCTCTCTCCGGTCTATCTCGGAAAATCTTCAATTAGGGAGATGACCAACAAAGTATCACTGATATTAGGCTAGTAAACTGATTAGAATGATTGATTTTAAATTTTTTGGGCTTTTGGTGGAAAATCGGGGAAAGGCAATTTTGGGTGTGGGGATTGGACACAGTTTTTGCAGGGGGTTCTTTGGGGCGAGGTAGGAGACTGTATTGATGCCTTAAGCTGAAGTGAATGGATGAGAAAGACAGGTGAGGAGCTAAGGAGGGCAAACAATAACTTTGAATCCTCCTTAAACAACTGAAAACATTGATATTAAGCAAACTTAAAGGCAGAGCATAGCAACCATGAATTCTATCCTTAACACTCATTTGCCTAATTTTGCAAAGAAGATAAATGAGAAGATGATTTCACATAACAAACTTACAAGTACAAAGAGAAGCACACCATCAATACATGTACCACAAAATCCAAAAAGGACGCAAACCTGGTCTCCTTAAGCCAAGAAAATTGCAAGAGATACAATGAATAATACAATAGAAGCTTCTCCTCAAATGAGTCCTCACCTATTCCAACCCTTTGAAATGACTAATGAAAATATCATATATAGGCAAGCTATCACACTTTCCTTGCTCTAAGGGTCAGCTTCATCCTTCTAGGAGCAGTTTGAACAACTTCTAAACTAAGCACTACAAAATAGGCAGTCAAAACAACTTGCCTCTATAAACTTGGAAACCAATTCATTCATTTAATTTTTACCCTTTTCATGAATGAATCTTCTAGAAGAGTTAAACAAGAGTAAAAGTATCCAAAACATATCACAATTACATCCATTAAGATCACCATTAACCTTAGAAAGTCGAAAAAGGTCAAAACTGGAATTTCTGGGCTGAACTGGTCAAATCTGGCAACATTTCCTCAAAAGGTCGCGCACCTTTTCTCAAAAGGTCTCACACTTTTGTAGCTCTGTTTGGAGGCCTTCCCGTTATCAGAATTGGATGCAAGATATCTCGTTGGAAAGGACTGCGAGTCTAATTTCCAACCCAACTTGAATTTTTGAATTTGGAGGTCATTTTCCCTGTCAAAACTTAATTCTCCCAAAACTGGTTTCTGTAACTCAAAAAAGGGGCAGAAAGTCAAATTTTGCATGCATTTTGACCTTTTGGAGGCCCAGAACTCGATGAAATTTCTTAATAATGGATGAGCAAGTGTAAATTTTCATGCCAAATCTAAAAATGCTGAGTTTTTGCCGAACGGAGCTACGAGGACAAAAAGGTCTCGCCGGGGGCGAGACCCTTTGAGAAGCCAAAACCTGTAAATTTCCAAAAAATTTCAAAATTACCCGAAATTCTCAGACATTTTTGGGATTTGTGCTGTAGCTGATGCTAGTGAGTGCCATGATTTTTGAGGGATGCCTCCACCAAGACACGGAGTGGATTGGTCCCTTTCTTCCGCCTAAGAGCCTCGGACCACCTTCTTTGGAACATTTTCATTCTAACCTTGCATACCTGCATCCTCGCCCAATAGTGATAGTGATTTTTCTCCTTTGTACCTAAACCTCTGTAGATGATGAATGATCATCACTTTGCTCATAAGTCTCGGCTTCTGACATGGTTGTTGGAGCAAAGTGGACAAACTGAAAGACAAATGGAACTGTTGTCTCGGCCTGCAAAAATGCTGAACTCTATGCTGTTTCAAGGGGAAAAACATGAGGGGAATGTTGGGGGAGGGAATTTCTTAATAAGGAATGGAAAAATATGAAAATAATAGGGAATTTCAAGGGAGATTTAGCAAATGATCATGCTTATAGGGACACATATTTGTAAATGGGAAATCATTTGCAAAGATTATTGCATATGGAAAAACATGCATGGAAATGAACATGGGAACATATGCACATGTTTAATAGGGAAATAGGGAAATCATGCACAAAACATGCTGACATATTTACCAACATTTTTGTTATTTACACATGCATATGGTAGAGGGGAATTAGGGTTTTCATTTTTGTGATTTGATGCTTCGGGAGAGGGGTAGGGTTTTCACTTTCAGTGATTAGGGAGAGGGGAAAGATTTGCATTTCATTTATAAAATAATATGGGAAAAGGGATGAACCTATAAGTGTGAGTGAAAGGGAAAGG
>APFE031419872.1:1662-35616 GCA_000404065.3 Pinus taeda
ATGCCGCGCTACGCAATGGCTGCTCAAGAATGGTGGAAAATGATTGCGCAGCTAAACTGGCCAATCATATTGTGCTACAAAACTGTGCAAAGTCAGAATGATGTAATCAAGACTAGATATGCTATGGGAGATGGAAACTAACGGTTTTTTTTATTACAAGGACCTACCTCAATATCTTTGGAAAAGACTGATTTTAAAGTAATACACCTAAAAACCTATTGACTTGAACCAAAAATTTTATATGGATCTTTGTACATAGGTGAACTTGTAGTCTTAAGTGATAACAGTATCCACGGTCCTCCAATATGGAAATTGAACTCAAATTCTTCTTGAAACCTGGAACATACATGACATCTTTTGAATGTGAGAGAAGAACCAAACTCCCTGTGAAAGGTAATATTATCGATGTCAGTTGTGCTACAGCTCCCATCATCTCCCATCTCGATGTGCATACGGAGGTCCTTATCCTCCAAGTCACTGAAGAAATCTTAATTGTCAATCATGTGGAATGAGGCTTCACTATCCAGGTACCACAAACAACCCATCACTGTGTTGTGGCCACAACCACCACCCTATTAAAACTTGCCCTGGTAGCAAATTTTGAATGGGTCTCCTAGAAGTCTGATCTTTCATCTCTCCAAATGATCTATTTCATCCCAGTGATTTTAACTCTATGACGAGTCAAATTTTGAATTTCTAATGGTTGAGCCCCTTGAATAAATCTCTGTTGTATGGTTCACTCATGACCTAGCTTGGCCCTTCATTCATTCCCTTCATCAGGACTTTTCAAAACCTCATAAGCATCCATAGTACATTTATGCCCACACGCATAATCACCCCCACCCTCACTATAGTCGTTTATGTACTTAACACACAAAACCTTCTATCACACCTCATTTCCATTTTAACTCTCTGCAATGAAAAACTTCACAAACATGCATAAATCATCCCTTTTCGCTTATCGCACTCGACCTTGGCACATAACGCATACCATAATGCATCGGACCCGACGACACTATTAACCATACTCATATATCTGTCGGGTCCGAAGCCCCGTCGCATATTGCAATCAGCCAAGGTCTAAGGCACATATATATATATCTACGGTGTACGACTATACTCTGGACCCGATGACACTATTAACCATACTGCATAAATATGTCAGGTCCGGGGCCATATCGCATATCACATATCGATGGAGCCTGAGTTTTATACATAATGTGCGTGGTGATACGACGGAACCACCGAGCTTATCAAATATGATATATATGTTTTCAGGTCTGGGGTCGTATCGCATATCGCAATCGGCGAAGCTCCAGGCTTCTGCTTATTGCGATATGCGATATGCCAGACCCGACGATATTTATAGGCCCCGATACATAAAATTTGAGGACCGACCTAAGTGATTGGGGTGGGATTTTATTTGTATTCCCGTGTTTTCCAAAATTCCCAATATAACAAAGGGAGTGGGTTTTTGGTGTAAAAGGTGCGCCTGTGGGGTCCCAATAGTGTAACCGCACATTAGGGAAGTGGAAGGCATGGGTACTGCAACCCACGAAGGGGTCGATACTCGATTGTGATTATGTGAATCCCTCAAAAATCGTGCCAAGCCTATGGATTAAAAGGGAAAATTGTGTTTTATGTGTGTTTTGTGCGTAATCCTTTTCTTCCACACTTGTTCCCCGTAGTTTTATAAAAGTTAATGAAGGCAGCGTTTATGTTTTGTTTGAACATCTCTGTTCTATTGTTCACAATCATGAAGCTAATGGTAACTATCTCTGCAGGTGAGACGTAAAGGACGCAGGAGTGGATTTGAAGAGTCATGTATGCAAAAGCATTGTGTTTAAAGATCCAGCCTTAGGTCTTCCAGGTCGGAATCCCACGTGTTGCCTATGCATTCCAAAAGCAAAGTTGTCCCCGATTTCATCATGGGGAGGTGACACATAGCCACCCTTTTTATCAACATCTATCCACTTCCTCAAGAACTAAAGCACTCCAGCAGAGATGCTTTCTACGTGTCAGAGGTTAAGCTGACGATCCTATCTCTGTATACTCGATTTGTATATCGAAAACAGTGGGGGGAGATGAAGAGGCAAGGAAGACCAAGAATCACGAGCTCTTGCATAAGTATTACCTCCGAAGATAGGAAAGGGGATTTTCGGTTTTGGTAAGAAATTTTTTGACTATTGTGAATAAAAGGAGATTGTTTGGCTCAAATACAGGGCCGGTGTTTTAGATTGATTTTCCTCTTCTTTATATGTTAAGAATGAGGATATTTTTGTGAGCATAAATATGAATGTGATTTGTGTTTGTGCCCATTGATGACTTACATTTTATGATTAGCTTTGGTTGTTTGAATGTGATTCTTCATCATAGTTAATTCATGAGAAGTCCCTGATTTGAAACTATGTTAAACGTCAGTCGCAAGCTTTAATTCCATAAAAGGAATGTGTATTCCTGTACGAGTGATTGGATTGCAATTTAGAATTGATGCAGCCTTGTTCTTATGTGAACCAGTAATTGATTCTTTTAGACATGGGATTCATATATGATGTTTAACCTCTCTTTCGTCATGCTCCTGTAGGATAGATTAGGATAGCTAGAACTAGATTAGAGTACTTAGAAGTAGTGTAGATATGATTTAATACATAGAGGTTAGTTGTTTTATTTTGTTGATTTAATTGAAGTCTTCCTCCCGGAAGTAATCTATCAATGCATTTAACAGTTTACGGGGTCCCTTAAAACCCGTTAGAACTAGCCATTCCAAACGAATGTAGGTCTAATTGGGGCTTGCGATCAGGTTAGTTCCCCTTGTTGGTATAGCGAACATTCGCCATGTCAACAAATTTGTGCTAAAAGGAGGGCCTAAACCGCCGTCTACAACTTTTCAAGATTTCATCTATAAGTTCCACGCATGGATTCAAAAAGAGTAATACATGGATTGTGAAGGTCAAAAAGACCCTTCCTCTCATTTAGAAAAGCCTCATTTCGAAGAGGAGACACTATGGGAGTATATTGTCACTCAGGAACAACCAGTCAGAAGACTTAATCAGGCTTATGCTCGTTCCCTATCACAACTCCCTATCTTTCAGCCTTTACCTCTGACAGTAAAAAGAAATCCAAGGGCATATCACATAAAGAAAGAGACATATGCAACCCCTTCTCTTGAAGATATTGTGCTTGATTCTTTGTAGAGTATCGACTATCCTTGGGAAGAAATTCCTGAGGGTTCCCCTTCTGAAGGCAATCCCTGGCCTGATTTAGAAAACCCTAACAAATAAACCCTCAACCAAAACATCCATATCCTCGATATGGCTAATATTCCTCCACCGGGTGGAAACCAACTCCCACCTCCTCCAGGAGCACTACCTCCTTGGCTCGCTCAGGATGTCGTGGCGATACTCGAGCAGCGTTACCCCTTACCCAAGAATGCAGAAAAGGTACTACCTAAATTCACCCTGAGTGGGGAGAAATTGTTGAAAACCATATCAATTCATTTTTCCTGGCCGTGCGCATGCTGGGGGTAGCTGATGAAGATATAGTTTGTCACTTATTCCCTTTTAACCTAACTAGTGCAGTTTCCACATGGTACTTTAGCTTGAGAAAAGGATCAATCACTTCTTGGGCTGCCTTTCAACAAGCCTTTTTGGACAAGTATGGCGATGACAAAACCCCTACTGCCTTAGTTCTAGAACTGTCCCATTTGAAAATGGAAACGAAGGAGAAGGTTAAGGATTTTAATATATGGTTCAACACGTTGTTCAACAGATTCATCCCATCCACCACTAGACCTACTAAGGAGGTGCTCACGGAATTCTACATCACTACTCTCCCTGTCCCTACTACGATGTGGGTCAAGAGGAGTAACGCACAAACCTTACAAGGTGCTATCGATGAAGCAGTAAAGGTCGAGAATGAAACGCTGAGTCTCACAACATGCCACCCTACAACCGGAGAAAAGAAAGCCTCTCAGGCATCCAAGAAGAATAATGGGAGTGTTAACAAAGGGGCTGAAACCAAAGAAAAGGATACCATAGATGTAGAAGGTCTGCAATGGATCATTAAGAAGTTGACAAATACAATCATCAATATGAAAAGGAATTATGGAGAGAGTACAAGCGAGAGTGTAGGAGAGTATAACAACATAAAACCTTTCAAACCTTTCTATCATAAGAAGGTAAAAGGTGGTCATGGTCCACTTGCACTGCCTGCTCCACCTAACGAAGGGAATTTAAACATAGAAGAGCTTGCTCTTATCGGATCGCTCCTTAACCAAGAAGAACCTATAGTGGAGCTAGAGCCAGAGCAAGAAGATGAGGAAGAATACCAAGTAGAAGAGACCTTGGAAGAAGAATCTCAAATCAACGTACTGTGGGATTTCTATACAAATGAGAACGATGATGACCAAGGAGATAGTATGGCAGAAATCCACACTAATGAAATCCACACATGAAGCAAAGGGCCACTTGCAGGTGTGATGAAGCCTGTGGATCATACCAAGAAAGATGTCCGCCCTGTGAAGGCACCTGCTCCCAAAGTTCCTGTTGAGAAGAGTAGATTCAGTGGTCAGTCCAAGAATACACCTGTTGCGAACCATCCAGAGAAAGAAAATGCATGTCCCACTGCAACGAAGGCTACTCAAGATGGTAAAATCCCAGTATGTTTACTTTGCCCTATCCTATTTATAACATTGATTTCAATATTGTGGATGATCTTAAGAAATTTAGGGCTAATATCACATACTTTGATTTGCTGAAATTAACGCAGAAAAGAGATTTGCTCCTAAAAGCTATGAATGAGAGAAATTCCAAAACTCCCACCATCCCAAGCAGCCAAACCACGAAGTCAGTATCCAGACCTATCAACACCTCCATTGCAGCCCAAATGCCATCAGCTATGGAAGCCACTCTATCTAAAATGAATCGAAAACCCCAAGATGTCAGTACAGCCACGATAAGGAGAAAATCAAAATCCATGACCCCACCTTTCCTTATCACATTTGAAATCCTCAACATGAATGTACACAATTTCCTGGTAGATTCTGGTGCCTCGTCCATTGTGATACCTTATGTTGTTGCTAAAAGAATACATGCAATAGCTGAGAAAACTAGGACTCGAATTATGCAATTAGACAAAACAAATGCGAAAGTACTTGGGGAGTTAAAAGATGTGTTGATTCGGATGGCTGCTAAACCACAATACACACAAGTCATTGATATAGTGGTAGTCGACATACCTGAGGCTTATGGAATGTTGCTCAGTAGGTACTGGTCATCAAATCTGAATGGATATTTCTCAATTGATTGGTCCCATTTCTTGTTGCCTCAGAGGGGAAAAGGTGATATGCTAAGAGTTGATCGAGAAAGATACATGAAGTATGTGGTAATGTAACTAAATAGCCCCAATGAACTTGTGATGTTTACTAACTCCCTCCTTGGGAATTATAATTTCAACCTTTGTACCACTGAAACCTGTTTCGGAGAATTCCAGGCAGAAACAGTTGAAGAAACTGTGGCAAACACGCAGTTGGAAGCTCTCCCCCGTGATCCAACTAATGAATCATCTTGTATTATAGTAGATGGTAGGACAAATTTCATAAGACGCAGTTCATTGAATGTAACATTAGATTCTTTTTTTTGGACGCTCTATTTTGATGGCTCTAACTGCCTTGGAGGTGCAAGCGCTGGAAACGTTCTCATTAACCCACAAGGGAACCAACATCTGATGGCCAACCAGTTGGAGTTCACGTGCACCAACAACACGGCAGAATGTGAAGGCGTGTTGCAGGGCCTCAAAAGGGCTATTGATATGAAAGTGAAAAATCTTAAAGTTTTTGGTGACTCACAAATAATTATGGACCAGGTAATGATCCAGGTGGATATTGGTGGCCACCTGCCAAGTCCACATGGACCCCCACCATTGTCTTTCTCAGCATTTTCAGTTTCCTTAATTGTAGCACAACTTACTATTTTTAGCAGTTTTTCGGGTCCTGAACTTCCGGAGCCGTTTTGAGGCCCTAAACGACGTTTTTTGGACCAGTGTTGCTCGTTCCAACAATGATAGTGCTCGAATAGATCTTTCTAATGAGCTATTGTACGCGTCAAACAGAGATCATATGCTAAAGTTACGACCCGGGGAAGTTGATGTACCAACTTACCCCCAAACGGGGCCCACAGTTTGGCGTTTCATCTCCTAGGGTTAGGTTTTGGAATGTTAAGGGTTTTTTCATTGTTTCTCAACAATAAATAGGCCTTCGAGCCTCATTGTAAGTCAGTTCAGAGGCATGTAGCCAACACATCTCTTCTCAGAGATAAGCTACCATCGCCCTAGCTAGTTTATTTCCATTTCTGATTGTAAGCATATTTCAGTATTTTCCATTAATGAAATGAAGTATTATTTCCACTGCATATTTGTTATCTCTGTAATTTGTTGCGTTCCTGTTTAAATCCGGATCAGGTAAGGAAAAGGATGTGCCATAATTCACCACACTTGGTAAGGTACCAACATGAGGTATGGAGCTTAATTGACAGTTTTCATGCTTTTAATATTTCGTACATACATCGAGGGCAAAACCAAGATGTTGATCAGATGGCTGGTATGGCTACAAAACTTTTGCCTAATCTTACATTGAACAAGAATAAATTTTATGTTGAATTAATTTTCAGACCATCGTACCTGATAACATCTCAAATTGGCAGGTGTTTGAAGGTGATAATCAAATACCTGAATTTCTGCATTGCAAAAAGGCATTCAAAAATACATTCATCGGTGAAAAGGAGTGTAAGTATATACTCATAGTAACCAACCACTTCACCAGATGGACCAAAGCCATCCCGCTTCGGAAGGTTAACGAGGACGAGGTAATATCTTTTATGTAGAAATCTATTATCAATAGGTTCAACATCCTTTACGCTCTCATATTTGATAATGCTTCTTACCTTTCATCTCTAAAATCGACTAGATTTTCTATCAATAAACCAATCCGCGTAATGCACACATCAGACTATTATCCCCAAGGAAACAAAGAGCTAGTCCTAAACTGGGGCAAGCTGAGTAAGCTGAAAGGTGAACACACGAAGTTTCGGCACTTATGGCTGGGCCCGTTCCAAATTAAATAAAAAATTGGTCAAGGAACTTACAGGTTGAAAACGTTACAGGGAGAGACTAAAAAGCTCCTTGTTAATGGCCAACATCTGAAGAGATACTTCTAGTAGCCACCGCATGGTGGTTACCTCCTGAGTAGGTTAGAGTTCATTTCATTTTGTTGTTAGCTTAGTTGCATTTTCATCCTGTCCATTCCCGTTTTGTGCAAAGTTTATTTTTCTGTTGTTTGTAATTTTAGTCTTTTGCAGCCATCTGATTTCAGTCCTCCAGCTTCGTTTTACCTCTCAGATTTGCCCTCATTCAACGCATTCAGCCTTTCCCTCCCTCATTAACCTACTGATAATTCTGTTGTTTCTAAACCCGTCATTATCTTGCAAATCAAACAAATTTTCAATCAGCCCATGAGAACCTAAAAATTAGCTGTGGAGTTCAAACCAAAGCCACTCATTGGTATCTGTTGAGAACTGGGTAAGATCCATTGATAACTTGGATATCTGGAGCATGCAGGGACAATTTTATAAAACAAAAAAATGTGTAACTACAACTGGACTGGCATGGAGGAACGCTGCATTTTTAATAAATCCCACTGAGACCTAGCCTATGCTTGCCTGTAAGGTTTGAAATTATTCTCCATTGGTCCCATCCACCACACTAAATTCTCCAATGCCTGTCATCTACAAGTATACCTCCTTTCATGGGCTAAGCTCAATGTCATACACCCTGTGTCAAATCCAATTGTGCTCTAGTCCTTGTGCCTAAAACAGGAAGGACTTATTTAAGAGAAAATGAAATGACAAGTCCTTGTGCCAATCTGGAAGGACAGGTTGTTTGGGAATCCGGTTAGAGTAGGGACTGTTGTTGGGCTTAGAGTACCGGTTGACATAGAAATCCCAACCTTGCTTAAGCGGTTTAAAAATATGGCATGATCAATGATTGCACCCCATTCAACCATATGAAAATATAGCACTGAAATTCTTATACAAAGTGCAGATAAACATATCTACATAAAGAGTTGAGGTACACACCTAAAATAGGTATTGGCAGACCAGTGATGGCCCTAAAAGGATTTTGAAAGTTGGAAACAGGTAAAGGAAGGTCAATAAATCCCATAATACTACCATTGGAGAATACCTGTCAAAACCCTATCAATCAATAGAAGCTATTTGTCTTTATCCCACCTGAAGCAATTAATGTTGAAGCGGAACCCATGCCTGTCCATCTGTATAGTTTGCATTTCAAGTTTATCTTAATACCTTGATGTGTTATTGATCCAAGGTCTATTTGGAAACAAAGATCACTGGTTCGCCCAGCGGTTCGCCATTTGTTGTGGCCACAACCACCACCCTATTAAAACTTGCCCTGGTAGCAAATTTTGAATGGGTCCCCTAGAAGTCTGATCTTTCATCTCTCCGAATGATCTGTTTCATCCCAGTGATTTTAACTCTATGACGAGTCAAATTTTGAATTTCTAATGGTTGAGCCCCTTGAATAAATCTCTGTTGCAAGGTTCACTCATGACCCAGCCTAGTCCTTCATTCATTCCCTTCATCAGGACTTTTCAAATCCTCATAAGCATCCATAGTGCATTTATGCCCGCACGCATAATCACCCCCACCCTCACTATATTCGTTTGTGTACTTAACACACAAAACCTTCTATTGCACCTCATTTCCATTTTAACTCTTTGCAATGAAAAACTTCACAAACATGCATAAATCATCCCTTTTCGCTTATCGCACTCAACCTTGGCATATAACGCATACCATAATGCATCATACCTGATGACACTATTAACCATACTTCATATATATGTTGGGTTCGAATCCCTGTCGCATATCGCAATCAGCCAAGGTCTAAGGCATATATATATAAGGTGCGCCACTATACTCCGAACTCGACGGCACTATTAACCATACTACATACATATGTCGGGTCTGGGGCCATATTTCATATCGCATATTGGCAGAGCCTGGGCCTTATACATAATGTGCGCGGGGATACGACAGAACCGCCGAGCTTATCAAATATGATATATATGTTTTCAGGTTCGAGGCCATATCGCATATCGCAACCGGCGAAGCCCTAGGCTTGTGCATATTGTGATATGCGATATGCCGGACCCAACGATATTTATAGGCCCCGATACATAAAATTTGAGGTCCGGCCTAAGTGATCGGGGCAGGATTTTCTTTATATTCTCGTGTTTTCCAAAATTCCCGATATAACAAAGGGAGCAGGTTTTTGGTGTAAAAGGTGCACCTGTGGGGTCTCGATAGTGTAATCGCACATCGAGGAAGCAGAAGGCATGGGTACTGTGATCCACAGAGGGGCCGATACCCGATTGCGATTAAGTGAAGCCCTCTAAAGCCATGCCAATCCTCTGGATTAAGCGAGAAAATTGTGTGTTACGTGTGTTTTGTGCATAAATCATTTTCTTTCACACTTGTTCCCCGTAGTTTTATAAAATTTAATGAAGGCATCGTTTATGTTTTGTTTGAACATTTCTGTTATATTGTTCACAATCATGAAGCTAATGATAACTATCTCTGCAGGCAAGAAGTAAAGGACGTAAGAGTGGATTCGAAGAGTCATGTATGCAGAAGCGTTGTGTTTAAAGATCCGGCCTTAGGCGTTCCAGGTCAGAATCCCACGCGTTTCCTGTGCATTCTGAAAGCAAAGTTGTCCCAGATTTCATCATGGGGAGGTGACACACAACCACCCTTTTTATCAACATCTGTCCACTTCCTCAGGAAATGAAGCGCTCCAGTAGAGATGCTTTCTACGCGTCAATAGTTACGCTGACAATCCTATCTCTGTATACTTGATTTGTATATCGAAAACAGTGGGGGGAGATGAAGAGGGAGGGAAGACCGAGAGTCATGGGCTTTTGCATAACTATTACCTCCGAAGATGAGAAAGGGGATTTTTGGTTTTGGGAAGAAAAACTTTGATTGTTGTGAATAAAAGGAGATTGTTTAGCTCAAATACATGGCCGGTGTTTTAGATTGATTTTCCTCTTCTTTATATGTTAAGAATCAGGATGTTGTTGTGAGCATAAATATGAATGTGATTTGTGTTTGTGCCCATTGATGACTTACATTTTATGATTAGCTTTGGTTGTTTGAATGTGATTCTTCATCATAGTTAATTCATGAGCAGTCCCTGATTTGAAACTATGTTAAACGTCAGTTGCAAGCTTTAATTCCATAAAAGGAATGTGTATTCATGTATGAGTGATTGGATTGCAATTTAGAATTGATGCAGTCTTGTTCTTATTTGAACCAGTAATTGATTCATTTAGACTTGGGATTCATATATGATGTTTAAGCTCTCTTTCGTCATGCTCCTGTAGGATAGATTAGGATAGCAAGAACTAGATTAGAGTAGTTATAAGTAGTGTAGATAGGATTTAATACATAGAAGTTAGCTATTTTATTTTGTTGATTTATTTGAATTCTTCCTCTCCGAAGCAATCTATCAACGCATTTAACAGTTTACGGGGTCCCTTAAAACCCGTTGGAACTAGCCATTCCAAACGAAAGTAGGTATAATTGGGGCTTGCGATTGGGTTAGTTCCCCTTGTTGGTATAGCGAACATTCACCATGTCAACGCACTGATGTCACCATGCAAGCGATGAGGGTGAAATCCAGTTTGAATTGTGAAGCAAAATCTTCACCCGCCGCTCCTCCTGAGGGCTTGTTACCAACCTTCTTGTGCGAACACTTTGTAGCATAATGTCCCAGATCATGATAGTGGAAACATTTAATATTCGACATGTCCTTCCTCTTGCTGCCCTAACTAGAATCTGATTTGGAATGGCATGAATTCCCATTCCATTTCTTCTCCTTTCCAGATAAGGGCCAATTCTCCTCATCATCATGCTTGGATGAGGATCCATCTTTTGTGTTCTGCCAAATCTCTTCTTGTACTAAGTCAGATCATAATTGCTCCCACTCTGGTAGCTTCTCCCTCCCATTAACTAAGTCTTGGTTACTGTGCCAGCTCTTGGGAAGTCCTAGAAGTGCTAGGCTCACTAGATCGTCTTCAGTAACTATAACACCAACACTTACAAGCTCATCCCGAAATTGGGTGAACTTGGTCAAGTACTTCAGTACTTTTTCGCCCCTATCCACCTTGATCTTTCTGAGCTTGTCCTTCAGTGCCAACTTCTTGTGGTCATTGTTGTTTTGAAACAAGTCTGTCAAGGCCTTTCAAATTGTAAATGGAGTTTCCTTACTGTCGATGTTCGATATAATATGATCTCGAACTCCTTCTAAGAGAATCCTTCTTGCCTTTGCCACACACTTTCTCCACTCTGCCAAATCCTTAGCATCACTTGGCTTAGGAATAACTTTTTCTATGAATTCCTTAGGCATGTTGTCTTCCAACATTGCCTCCATCCTATCCTTCCAAATAATATAGTTCGAACTACCCTCAAGGGTATATTCGAGTCTCAATCTGAGAACGAAATCCTGCTAGCTTTGAAGTATGATACTGCAAATGTGATTTCTCCTGCAAAAGGAAAACTCGTATTCTCCTCCTCTAAGGGATTTCAACTCTGATACCATGTAAAAATTTCTTGTAGATTCAAACTGCAGATTGTAATATGCTAAAACAATTGACTTGAATCTACTCTACTCATCAACGGAAAAAATAATTGATTGATGAAATCACGAAGCATAAAAGAAAAAGAATTCAATCACACATAACACAATAATTTTCCGGGGGAAGCCACAGCTAAAAAACCCTTATCTTTGTATATTGCGTTAATAAGAAAATACAAGAATATTTTGTTGAAAATAGCAAAAAGAAATGCTAAATATAGAAGTGCTAAAAATAGCATTGCTATAAATAGAATTTCGGGATACATTCCAATTTTAGTTAGTCCCTGAACTAAAATTGAGAATTAAAATTCGAATTTGATCTTAGAAGCTGTTTGAAAAATAATTAATTAACTCATCTTGAGTTAATTAGTTGGAGAAAATCAAACATGAAGTCTATGTGAAGACACACAACAATTTCCCATTTGATTGAGGAAGTTATCCCTTGATTAAGGAGATCAGGATGAGTTGTACTTTGAGTTGTAATTAGTTAGCTCAGTCAACTGAGTTAAGTCCAGTTAGATTAGTTCCA
The DNA here is from genome assembly GCA_000404065.3 of Pinus taeda. Taxonomy (NCBI): domain Eukaryota; kingdom Viridiplantae; phylum Streptophyta; class Pinopsida; order Pinales; family Pinaceae; genus Pinus; species Pinus taeda. Next base: position 13,901 of record APFE031419872.1, read on the forward strand.
ACAGTTTGTTGAACTGATTGTGAGTTTAGTTAGTTAATGCATGCATGCATGTAACTACTGCACTTTAGATAACTGAATATTCTCTCATAAATAACTCATGCATGCCAGTTCAGTTAGAGACCCAGTTGAGATCAGATGATGGGACAATGTACTATCAGTTGCAGGAATATTCCATTGAGGATATATGTTGCATGCAAAAGGAATTCATTCCTTGGATATTGCACAGATACTTCTGAGTTTGGTGAGTCGTGTGAGAGGCGAATTCACACAAGTGGCACCCAGAGGACCCAAGAGAAACTGCGCAAGGAAATAGGAGGCTTGGAGGATTGAAGGAAGGCATATTTGTGTCTATTCAATCTATGAGCAGCATTGAGGGATTTTACTAAGAGCTGGATAGCTTGTGAGCTAAAGCTTTGTGTAATCCAGAGATATTTCCACTTGTATGATAATACACAGATCGAGGTTTTTTAGCCGAGGCTTTCCCCAGAGCATTCTTCCGTGTTCATGTGTGATTGTTCTTCTTCATCTTTTATATGTGTTCTATTTGATCTTGCTCAAAATCAATTAAGCTTCCACAAGTTTGTTTGTAGAAGTAGATCAAGTATTTTGCTTTAGTATATTGCATTATTAGATGATCTACAGTGGGAATTTCTACATGGTATCGGAGCAAAGGTGATCAAAGCGAAGAACAGTATACAAAGAAGGGAGAAGTTCGAAGTTTGAAGTTCTTGATTATAGAAATCGAATTCTTATCACATCTCAAATTTCACCATTGGCGTTCAACAATTTGAGACTCGAGTATGCCCTTGATGGCAACTCGAATTATATAGCCTGGAAGGATCGCATGGAAGTGGTATTAGAGGACAACGGTTTGAAGGACTTCATTGATCAAGAAGTCCCTAAGCCAGTAGCTACTAATGCCCAATAATTGGTAGAATGGAAGAAATGTGTGGCTAGAGCGAGTAGGATTCTTCTGGAGGAAGTTCAAGACCACATAGTTTCGAGTCTCCATGGGAAGGAGACACCGTTTTTAATGTGGAAAACATTAAAGGATCTATATCAGAACAACAACAATTATAGGAAGCTGGCGCTGAAAGACAAGCTTCAGAAAATCAAGTGTGAAAAGGGCGACACAATCTCTACATATCTGAACAAGCTCACCACCTGCAGGGATGAGCTTGGAAGTGTAGGGATCACGACAGTCGATGATGGCATGGTGAGTCTTGTTCTCCTTGGTCTTCCTAAGAGCTGACATAGCTACCAAGGCTCGGTAAATGGAAGAGAGAAATTGGCATATTGGGAATGAATTTGGTTGAATCTGATGCAGGAGGAGATAAGGAGAAGCACCAGAGATGGATCTTCATCAAAGTAAGATGATGAAGAAAATCTAGCCTTAGTGAGTAAGGCAAGGAAAGGGAAAGGGAAGGCATCCCATTCCAAATCCAGTTCTTCCCATGGTGGGAAGAAGATTGACAAATCAAAAGTGCAATGCTTTCATTGTCATGAGGTGGGCCATTATGCTATGAATTATCCACAAAATAAATCCAAGAAGGGATCCTCGAAGGGATCAGATGGTGAGGCACTGGCCTCACAGTTCGAATTGGATTTCACCCTCATTGCATGTGTGGTTTCATCATGGTGGGGTGTGTTTGGTACCTAGACAGTGGAGCTTCATTGCGCATGAGCGGCGACAAGAATCTTTTCAGTACCTTGGAGGAGAAGGACCTCCAGATGCACATCGAGATGGGCGATGATGGAAAGTACCGTGTTTCAGGTGAAGGTAAGGTTGTGTTTTAGAGGGAGCATGGAGCTCCTCTCACCCTGATTGATGTAAAGTATGTGCCTAGTCTGAAGAAGAATCTTGTGTCCATCGTGATGTTGGAAGACAAAGGTTATGATGTAGTCTTTAGTAAAGGAAAGGCATTCCTGAGGCATATCGGCACTAGACAGACCAAGAGGATTGGGATTCGAGTAAACAATCTCTACAAGCTAGAGGTAGACGACTGTGTTGCATTGAGTTCCAAAGAAGAGTTGGTGCAGAGCCAAGATATTGGCGAGCTATGGCATATAATATTGGGCCACTTGCACCATGGGGCCTTGAAGATCATGCAACAGATTTCTACCGGACTTCCCAAGGGAAAACTTGAGCAAATGTATACATGCAAAGGTTATACCTTGGGTAAGTATGCAAAATCTTCCTTTCAGGATTGAGACAATAGTGTTGGAGCAATCCTGGAGCGAGTTCATACAGATGTGTGTGGACCATTCTCTACAACCTCCACTGCTAAACAAAGGTGCTATGTTATTTTTATTGATGATTTTTCTCATAGATGTTGGATCTACTTTATGCATAAGAAGGATCAAACCTTCTCAAGGTTTTGTGAGTTCAAAGCCTTGGCAGAGAAAGAATCTAGAAAGAAAATAAGGACCTTGCGAAGCGACAATGGTGGAGAGTATGTCTCCCAATAGTTTAAGGACTTCTACAAAGCAGAAGGAATTAAACGGGAGTTGACGGCACCCCATAACCCACAGCAGAATGGGGTGGCTGAAAGGAAGAACAAATCGATTGTGGGAGCAGCCTGGGCGATGCTGCATGACCAAAGCCTACCACTTCATTTATGGGCTAAGGCATGCAATCCAACAATATACTTGTAGAATAGAAGGCCACATCGTATACTGGGAATGAAGACACCAGTGGAGGCCTTTTCCAGGAAGAGACCAAATGTGAGTCACTTCAGGTTCTTTGGATCATCATTTTATTGCCATGTGACCAAAGATGCCTGGAAGAAGCTAGATCCAACAGCTGAGTTGGGGATACTTGTGGGGTACATTGATACACCCCACAACTATTTGGGTGTTCTTGCCTACCAGTCAGAGGATAGTCGTACGTGGAGATATGAAGTTTGACGAGTAGAAAGCCATGTGAGTATCACTTGAGAGGGAGCTCAAGTTTCATGTAGAGGAGGAACTTTTAATTCCTAAGGAGGAGAAGCCTTAGACTGATGTGGAGCAGTCATGTGCAGAGGATTCAGGAGTGGAGACATGCACTCATGCAGAGTCTTCCAGAGATGGGCGGAAATGCTCAAGGAAATCTGACAAATGTTAAGAAATTTACTGCATAACATAAATAATTACTGATAGGAATAAATATAAAAATAACCAGCAACAACCATAAACACAAACACAAATGTTTATCGGGGAAAACCCCAACCTAATAAGATCTTATTAGCATTGGCCAAAACCCTGGCCAATCCAACCAAGTGAGCCTTCACCGCTCACCTCCAGGGCTTGCATTACAATGAAGTCCTTCCAGCCTTTTATAAGCTCCATTACATATAATGCCATGGGCAGAATACTATGGGTGCACAATACCATGTGCCCCAAAACCATCATTGTTTAACTTGGTCAACTTTGACTCTATCTCGAGTCAATTTTACCTAACAATTCCCCCCTTAAACTTGACTTGGGGTTCCTTGACTAACTCTAGCCAAACCTGCTAAGTGAGACAATCCCGCTCACTCTAGCTCTTACCCCCCTTAGAGTTTTTACCCGGGGTATTGTTAACCCGACATCCCCCCTATCACCTAGGTCTAACCTAGACTTTATGGGTGATCACCGAGGGGTACACATGCCTTACCAGGTCTTACAGTAGTATGCCCATTTACATGCAATAATTTTGACTTCATTATTTTTTTTTTTTGTTTATTGCTACTGCGATTCTAATCCATCCTCTCTCAATTTGATTTGCTCAAAAGCTTCTATCAAACCGCTCCAACTGTGAGCCTGACAAGAACCTTGTAGATTCCAACACCGGTGGCCTCACGTAGCAAAAATCGAACAATTTTCTTCTGCTGACTTGCATGCAGCCCATGCCTACTCCATCTTTCAACATGGCATAGAACACACAAGAAATTGGTGATGGATGCGAGAGAGAATGTGGGACAACCATCTTCTCGGTGCAGACAGAGGAGGTCACCTGAGTGGTACACGTTACATGGCCCTAGATGGGGAGTGTGTAGAGACCGAACCTTCTTCCTTTGAGGAAGCAGTGCAACAGCCAGTCTAGGTTGATGCTATGGTGGAGGATCACGACTCCATCGTTCGGAACAGTGTTTGGGATGTTGTCCCAAGACTAGAGGACAAGCGAGTAGTGAGTTCTCGATGGCTTTACAAGGTAAAGCAAGCAGTTGATGGGAGTGTTGAGAAACATAAGGCAAGGTTTGTTGCCCGTGGTTTCTTACAGGTCGAGGGGATCGACTATGATGAGACTTTTGCTCCTGTAGCAAGTTACTCATATATTAGATCGATGTTGGCACTATTAGCTCAAAAGGGTTGGAAGATCCATCAGATGGATGTGAAGACTGCATTCCTCAATGGAAAGATTGAGGAAGAGGTGTACATTGAGCAGCCGAAAGGTTTTGAGACCTTCGATCGTGAGTTGCATGTGTGCCAATTCAAGAGAGCTTTGTACGGGCTGAAGCAAGCACCTCGTGCTTGGTACACCAGGATCGATAGTTATTTCACCTGGTTGGGCTTCACAAAGAGTGAAGCAGATGCAAACCTTTACCACATCATGGTAGAAGGTAAGCCATTGATCATTGTTCTTTATGTTGATGATCTAATATTGATAGGTGATGATTAGTTGATCCTATCTTTCAAGGAGGACCTTACAAGAGAGTTCGAGATGAAAGACATGGGTCTTATGCACTAGTTTCTAGGCATGGAAGTGTGGCAGAAGGATGGGGAAGTGTTTGTGTCTCAATGCAAGTATGCCAATGAGATAGTTAGGCGATTCCACATGGAAAAGTGCAAGCCCATGCATACTCCTCTAGCAGGTAACTGGAGGAAGGAGGATGCTACTTTAAGTGAGGTAGTAGCTGCTACTGTTTATCAGCAGCTTGTGGGTTAATTGATGTATCTAGTGAACAGATGACCAGATTTGTGCTTTGCGGTGAAACGGCTCAGTCAAGCTATGGTTTAGCCTACCAAGCTGTTTTCGAAGACAACGAAGCATGTGCTAAGATACCTCAAAGGCACATCGTAGTATGGATTGTGGTATAGACGGATAGAGGGAGTGAAGCTTCAGGGCTCCACAGATGCAGATTAGGCAGGGAGTCCATCAGAACATAGGAGCACTTCAGGAGGAATTTTCAACCTTGGTTCAGCTGTAGTTTCTTGGTACAGTAGGAAATAGAGGTTAGTTGCACTTAGCTCAGCAGAGGCTGAATACAAGGCTGCCATTCAGGCAGCATGTGAGGCCATTTGGATGCGGAAAATTCTAGTTGGATTGTTTGGTTAGAGGATGGATCCAACTGTGATCTATTGTGATAATCAGAGTTGTATCAAACTCTCTAAGAATCCAGTATTACATGACAGGTCTAAGCACATAGATATCTGGTATCATCATCTTCAAGACTGTGTGGTGAAGAGGATCATGTTGTTGCTGTATGTTTCGATCGAGGAACATGATGCAGATATTTTGACTAAGGCATTGTCAAAATGCAAGTTCGAGTTCCACATAGACAGGATTGGGGTGACAAATAATCCCTTTCTTGTGAAGAGGGAGTGTTGAAAATAGCAACAAGAAATGCTAAATATAGAAGTACTAAAAATAGCATTGCTATAAATAGTATTTTGGGATACATTCCAATTTTAGTTAGTCCCTAAACTAAAATTGAGAATTAAAATTCGAATTTGATCTTAGCAGCTATTTGAAAAATAATTAATAATTCATCTTGAGTTAATTAGTTGTAGAAATCAAACATGAGTCTATGTGAAGACATGCAACAGTTTCCCCTTTGATTGAGGAAGTTATCCTTGATTAAGGAGATCAAGATGAGTTGTACTTGAGTTGTAATTAGTTAGCTCAATTAACTGAGTAAGTCCAGTTAGATTATTCCAACAAGTGTTGAACCGATGTGAGTTCAGTTAATTAGCATGCATGCATGTAACTACTGCACTTCAGATAACTGAATATTCTCTCATAAATAACTCATGCATGTCAGTTCAGTCAGAGACCCAGTTGAGATCAGATGATGGGACAGTGTAATATCAGTTGCAGTAATATTCCATTGAGGATATCTCTTGCATGCAGAAGGAATTCATTCCTTGGAGATTGCGCAGTTACATCTGAGTGAGTTGTGTGAGAGGTGAATTCACACAGGTGACAGCTAGAGGACCCAGGAGAAACTGCACAGGGAAAATGGAGGCTTGGAGGAATGAAGGAAGGCATATGGTATGTCTATTCAGTCTATGAGCAACATTGAGGGATTGTATTGAGAGCTGGATAGCTTGTGAAATAAAGCTTTGTGTAATCCAGAGATATTTCTACTTGTATTATAATACAAAGATCGAGGTTTTTCAACTGAGGCTTTCCCCAGAGTATTCTTCTGTGTTCATGTGTGATTTTTCTTCTTCATCTTTTATATGTGTTCTATTTGTTCTTTCTCAAAATTGATTAAGCTTCCACAAGTTTGTTTGTAAAAGTAGATCAAGTATTTTGCTTTAGTATATTGCATTATCAGGTGATCTACAGTGGGAATTCTACATATTGCAATGTTTTTCTCAAGCCCAAGCAACCTCTGCACTATCTCAATCTGTCTCACTGCTTCCCAGACAAGCTCAAGCCAATACTTAGCCAATTATGCTGCGTTCCAAGCTCCTATTTCCTTACACAGTTTTCTAGGGAATTAGCCAATATTTAATTAGGAAATTCCACAAATATGAATTGTGCAATCCTCATAGGCCTTCCTCTAATTACATGCACCACCTGTACAATTCAAATGATTATCCAACTGATAGTATATTGTCCTTGAACTCCAATATCAACTGGGTCTTTCTCTGATATGACATGCATGAGTTAATTATGAGTGAATCTTCAGTTTACTAGTTGATCAGTGTTGGTTACACCCCGCTACTGCAGGTTACACCCCACTACTGGATCTTCCACTAATTCCTCCATCAATTGGAACTGGTTTAACTAACTTTAACTTAGTTAGACTAAATTAAATAATTACAACTCAAAATAAACTCAACCAGGGCTCCTAAAAATTAGGAGACACTCTACATAACTCTAGTTAGACTCACAACACGAATTAATTGAGCCAACTAAGTCAAATTAATTTATTTAACTATTACAAGTTGTTGTGATAATTGGAATTACAATTTAATTCCTAATTTAATTCAAGGATAAAATTAAATTAGGATTTTCTTGTTGCATTTTCAACAGAAAGAGTTACTTATCAAATAAAAATCTAGAGTTGTTGAATCATTACTCTCGCAAATCGAAGAAAGTAAGAGAATTCAAGAAACCTTAAATCATCAACTCAGTGAAAAGATTCAAGCAAGTGAGAGATTGGAAAGAGAAATTGTTTTGCTAAGAAAAGAGCTAGAAAAGGTGAAAACCCAATTGAGCTTCAATCAGAAGTTTGGGAAGGGGATTGATAATTCAAATGAGCTTCTGGAAGCATAAAGAGTCTCTACTAATCGAATTGGTCTTGGATTTGAGGTTGAATCTAGCTCAGCATCACACTTAAAGGGAAACAAGTTAATTAACATTGTGCAAGAAGCCATAAATGGTGAAAAATAAGCACCCAATAATGAGTCTACGTAGCAACAAAAATACAAAGGTAGCATGCAATCCAATAACCAGGCAGAGTCAAACCTGCAGCAACGCAATAACAAGAGATTTTTTTCTCAGCAAAAGAGCAATGTTGGCGAGGCAAATTTAAATACACAGAGGGAAACGCAACAAAGATTCAGTAGTCCATGTGCTCCCAGGTATGTAGACATATTTCCAAGCTATTGCTTTACATGTACCAACTATGGACACAAAGAAGCAAACTGTAGGGTAAATATATCATACATGCAACTTATATCAAGAAGAAGGAATTATTAGCATAATCAATCAATTGGATAGAGTATGAGAAGACCCACGTATAAAAATTATTTGCTCCTTTTTTGAATTTAATTCTTCCTATAATTGTCAAGATTTTGGGCATAGAGTAGCTGAGTGCAGATTGAGAAAACTAGCCAAGAGCCCAAAGTCTAGAAATAAAAGGAGAATTCAAAGAAGTGATACATTTTTTGATATGCTCACAAAAAAAGTAGTCATTTGTATGTGGAAAGTGGTTGCTCCAGATGCATGTTAGGAGACAAAAATCAGTTTTTTACATGGAAACCAATTGAGAAAGGTAATGGACCTTCAGTAATAATGCACTTGATAAGATTGTTGGAAAACAAATTGTCAATCTATCAAATGCAAGAGGTAAAACCAAGGATGTCTTATTTTTTTATGGGCTGAAACATAATCTATTTAGTGTGCCTTAGATGTATGACCAAGGCTACAATGTGATTTTCAAGGTTAAGAATTGTCAAATCAAGTTTGTAGGTACTGGGGAAGTAGTAGATGAAGTTGTGAGAACGGACAACAATGTATTGTTCTGAAAGAGAAAACATAGAAATGTTGCTTGTCAAAGATTAATGAGAGTTGGTTGTGGCACATGAGACTTGGACATATGAATTTTGATCAAATAGTTAGATTGGGAAAAGAATGTAGTCAAAGATATTCCAAAGCTTTCAAAACCTAAGCATACTACTCGTAAGTCTTGTCAGTTGGGTGAGCAAGCTTGAATACCATTCAAGTCCAAAGAGAGCTCATCAACTAAGCCATTTCAGTTAGTACATATGGACTTGTGTGGTCCAACAAGAACGCAAACACCCACAGGTAAATTGTAATTAACGTTTATCATTGATTATTTCAACAAAATGATGTGGGTTTATTTTCTTAGGGAGAAATCAAAAGCTTTTGAGAAGTTTAAATACTTTAAAGCCATGATTGAGAATGAGACTAACCATAAAATCAAAGGCATAAGATCTGATAATGGAGGTGAATTTACTTCAAAATAATTTGATGACTTTTGTAAGCAACATCGCATCAAAAGGAAGTTCATTATAGCAGAGACTCAACAACAAAATAGTGTAGCAAAAAAAGCAAATAGATTTGTTCAATAGTTAGCTAGAGCTATGATGGATGAAATGAATGTTAAGAAAATATTTTGGGCAGAAGCCATTCATACAGCGGTAGTGATAGTCAACAAATCTCACTTCATAACAATGAGAAGACTCCCTATGAGCTTTGGTATAGCATACCCGCAATAGTCAAGAATTTCAAAGTTTTTTGAAGCAAGTGCTACATCAAAAGGAATGATGACAAGTTTGGTAAGTTTGATGCAAGGGTTGATGAAGGTATTTTTCTTGGATATTCTCAGAATAGGAAGGGATATAGATGCTAAAACAAGAATACCAAGAAGATTATTGATTTTATTAATGTCAATGTGGATGAATATGTTGAATTTGAATTCAATCATCTAGAATATAATAGATCCACTGATCTAGTTGACAATGATGAGAAGAATGATGAGTCACCTTCAAATGAAGACAATGAAGAGCGCCCCAGTGCTCAAGCCAAATGTCTTTCAAGGTATGTGCAAAAACACCACGTAATTAATCAAATTGTTGGTGATTTAAACACGGGTGTACAAACAAGAAGGAAGTTGTTAAATCCCCCTACTCAAGTGCATGTAGCTCTATTATCCATGAATGAACCCAAGGGTGTTGTGCGAGGAATCCAGGATCATAATTGGTTAAAATCCATACCTAAAGAACTGAACCAAGTAGAGAAAAATCAGACTTGGGAGCTTGTTCCTATACCAGCAAACAAGAATGTCATTGGCACAAAGTGGGGTTTCATGAATAAACTGAATGAGAATGGAGAAGTGGTAATAAACAAGGGAAGATTAGTGTGCAAAGGCTATGCTCAAATCAAAGTTCTAGATTTTGATGAAAATTTTGCTCTCGTTGCTCGATCAGAAGCTATTAGAATGTTTTTGGCATTTTCTTGTTTCAAGAAGTTCAAGATATATTAGATGGAGTCAAATATGCTTTTCTAAATGGAGAATTGCAAGGAAAAGTTCAAATAGAACAACCAAATGATTTTAAGTTGTTAGATCAACAAAATTACTTTGCAAGTTAAAGAACACCATGTATGGTCTCAAGTAAGACCCACGGGCTTCATATTCCAAGTTGGACAGTTACTTTCTCAAATGTGGTTTAAAAAGAGGTGTCATTGATAGTAATTTGTATGTTAAAGCTAATGATAGAAAATTAATAGTGGTGGTTACCTATGTTGATGATATTATATTTGGAAATTATTCAAATCAACTAGCATGCAATTTTGTGGCTAATATGAAGGTCGAGTTTGAGATTTCTATGCTTGGAGAGATTTCTTATTTTCTTGGATTATAGATTGCATATACTCCCAAAGGGGATTTTATCTCACAAAGAAAATATCTCAAGGAAGTATTGAAGAAATTTGGCATGGAGTGTTCTTTGGTAAGCACACCAATGGTTGAAAGTTGAAAAGTTAGCAAGACTGATGAATCACCAGAAGTGGACTAGACTTTATACATATATATTATTGGAAGCCTCTTATATTTGACAGCCTCAAGACTAGAAATTATGTAGGAAGTTGGTATTGTTGGAATATTTCAAGTAACCCCCAGACAGAGCCAACTTCTAATAGCCAAGAGAATTCTCAAATATCTAAAAGCTACAATGGACTATGAACTTTGGTACCCAAGAGGTAAATATTTTTCACTAATCGTTTATATTGATGTTGATTGGTTAGCTGATGTAAATGATATAAAGAGAAGTAGTGGTGGTGCATTATTTCTTGGAGAATGTCTAGCTTCACGGTTGAGAAAAAAACAGACTTCAATCTCACTATCTACAACTGAAGCAGAATATATAACATCAGCTTCTTGTTGCACTAAACTCTTATGGATGATCATCCTATTCTTATTATTTGTGACAATAGAAGTGTCATCAGCATGTTAAATGATCCCGTCTTTCACTCAAAGACATAGCATATTCCAATCAAGTACCACTTCTTGAGTGAGAAAGTTGCAAATCAGATAGTCAAGTTGGAGTATGTATCTACAAAAGAATAGGTAGATAATATTTTTACCAAACCTCTCCCAAGAGATCAATTTGAGCATTTAAGGCAGAGACTAAGAGTAGTTCCTTTTGCCCCCATCCATTGGATCTTCCTTAAGAGGAAGAAAGGCATCCACTAAGAAATCATCATATAAATATGGAGTTACCAAGTCCTCATGATCCACATGACATGAGGAGATTGTTGATTGGGGGAACATGTTACTGTCTTTTCCATTGATTTCAATGGGGGATTAGTATTGGTGATCAAACAACAAAATAATAACTTCAAACAAAGCGGAAGAAGTATGTTGATCAAATAAAAGATGGAAATAACATCAGACTAAGGGGAGATGTCTTGAAAGGAGAAGTACTCCACAGCAGGTTAGAAGTGCATTTAAGGGGGAGCAAAATCCAAAGGAGGAGAAGATGATGATGCACACTTTATTTCTTTGTGGTGTTGATTATGTTTGATCGAGGTGTTTCCATCAATGTGAAAGGGGGATAATGTTATAAATGTGTTGCCATTGATGGAAAAGGTGATTATGATGAAGGCAACAATAAATATGATTACAAGAGCAACTCAAAGAATGGTAAATGTAAATTTGGTAATGATGCAGATACTTTGAATATATTTCTAGCTCATAAGATCTCTTCAAACATAGTTGGGACCCACTCAGATGGATAGAGATCTGAAAGAGATTTCTAGTGGTATATGGAAGTTCAAAAATGGCCTTCTAGATCACATATTAGAGCCAGCTAGAAAAGGGACCCCCAAAGTCAAATATTGCAAAGCTAAAGTGGTTAGAGAACCTTTGGAGCAAGTTAAGTTTGGTGCATTCCCCAAACACAACAAAGTATTTGGTGGAGCATCTATCCAAATGATCAGGTAAATGTGCCAAATAGCGAAGAGGCGAGAAGCATTTTTATTGTCTCATGATGGATCCCTTACATAACATGTATTCCTGATAGGAGTCTTCCCTGTAAGGTTAAAATTTGAGCGAATAAGAGATCACCTGGGATGGTGTAGGCACCGGGAATATGTGGCTTGACAACATGTAGTGGAAGTTTTTATTATTGGCGTGGAGTATTAAAGCGGGAGGTCCCAATGCTAGTTCATCCCAACAGGTATAACACTGGAAGGTTTCAAAAGTGTTTGCGGGTGTTAAAGCTCGGGATGATGCAAGCCCGACCTGAAAGGTCCTTCCCCAGAAGGTGAATGTGCAATGCAATTTCTATTGGCCCAGGATAATTAAGAGTCAAGCAGTTGTGGCAATTGTAGAGGTATAAAAGGGCTTGAACTCGATGCTTTTTATTAAAACCTTAACAAAGAAAAACATTGAAAAAACATCAAGGCTCAAGACCCTTTTCTCTCTCCTATCTGACAGGCACGTGGCAACATTTTATTGGCCCATGATGATGTTCGCATGATGACATTATCGAGGACACATGGCATGAAAAATTCAACACTTTTGGGTACCCTAGTGGGCCATATCTGAGTGACCCGTGTCACCACTCAGATGGCATCGCGTAGCATTGGTGACATTAGCATGACCACAACCCTTAAGGGCTTACTCGGAAGGAAAATCCCGGAAGGTAAATCATGGAAGGAAAATCCCAAGAGGCTCTACACCAAAGGAAAAACAAAGATGCACAAAGAAATGAGGCCAGGGTAATGGGCCATGAAGACGGAGTCTTAGTCGATGGGTAACAATTTTGTCAAATGATGGAAAAGCGCACCCATGTCATGGTCTTTGATCCGGATTTAAACAGGAATGCAACAAATTACAGAGATAACCATAAACATAGATATGCAACGGAAATAATACTTCATTTCATTACTATAAAATATTGAAATCTACTTAGAAATAGAAATGGAAATAAACCAGCTAGGGCGATGGTAGCTTATCTCTGAGAATATATGTGGCGGCTACATGCCTCTGAGCTGTGTTACAATGAGGCTTGAAGGCCTATTTATTGTTGAGAAACAATGGAAAACACTTAACATCCAAAAACCTAACCCTAGAAGATGAAATGACAATTTGTGGGCCCCGTTTGGGTAAATTGGTACATCAATTTCCCGGGGTCGTAACTTTGGCACCCGATCTTCGTTTGACGCGTACAATGGCTCGTTAGAAATATATATAGCTCGTTAGATGTTGCTCCCAGATTTCACAAAAAACGTCGTTTAGGGCCTCAAAATGGCTCCGGAAGTTCAGGACCCGAAAAACTGCTAAAAATAGTAAATTGTGCTACAATTACGAAAACTGAAAAACTAAAAGAGACAGTCGTGGGGGTCCAAATGGGATAGGTGGGTGGCCACCAACATCCACTTGGATCATTCCTCCCCCTTAGGAAGCAATGGTCTCCATTGTGTTGAGTTCCTCCATTTGCTGAACTTGTTCCTGGGTGAGTTGTTCTGCAATCTCTGATGTGTCTAGTAATGGTGGGAAGCATGGTCGACGACGGTCCACATTGAACACTCGGTGCAAGCGAAGGAATGGAGGAATGTTGTGCTCCAAAGCATTGTTTCCCATAGCCTTGGTAATGCTGTAAGGACCATGTCGAAGTGTTCAGAGCTTCTAATGGGCTCTTGTAAGGCGTTCTTTCTGCAGATGCAAGCAGACTTTGTTGCCCACCTGAAACTTGTGTGGTACCCCTGTGAGTGAGGAGAAGTTTTTCCTATGTTCTGTCATGAATGTATCCCTTTGTTGTTGTTGCTGCGTTGAGGAACCCTTCACGGGTTTCATGGATGTGGTGACGATCTTCCCCTTACTTTGGGATCGAATTAGATAGAAAATGAATTTCCTAGTCTAGGAGATGAGCTTGCTGCCTTTCTTAGTAGAGATCAAAGAGGTGGCGGTAGGTGGGGCTACCTCCGGTATCCTGTATAATGAATTATCCAAAGAAATAATGACAGCGTGAGGCCTTGACTCATACACAGCATGTTGCCTCCAAAATTATGGTTGGCCTAATAATACATCACAAACATCCAGGGGTGTAACATCACACAATACCTCGTCTGTGAAGGGCTTGATGTTGTAGGGAAGGCGGCACTACTAGCGAACTTTGAGATCTCGTCCTTCATGAAGCCACCCAATAATGTACGACTACGGGTGTGGTGTAGTCAGCAGGCCCAACCGCTTCATGACCTCTGCTAAAATGAGGTTCTTTTGGCTGCCACTGTCAACAATGAATTGCAGCAGCAAAACCTTCACCCACATCTATGAGTGGAAAAGACGTTCCCCTCCTCTAGATCTTCAGGCTCATTCTTTTGGATCTTGGCAATGGCAACAGTGCTGTTGGGCTCCGCATCAATGATCTGCTTCCCTTTGCCATTCCCCTTGCTGGGTTTTTACTCAGGGTTGGAACATGCATCTAATTCTCAAACCTTCAACTCAACCACCAGCAACTGCTTGGTCTGACACTCACTTGTGTTATGAGTGGGACTCTTGTGGAACTCACACCATTTTCCTGTGTCCTTCTTCGACTTTGTGGTGTTGTTCTTTTCTTGCGGCTTCGACAGGTTGTCTTGGGTCACCCCGCCTTGGCTTTGTCCTTTGGTTCGGATTCGGAAATCCAAAGTCTCGCTTCTTCTGTTTGAACTTTTGCTTGATTTTGACAGCGTATCGGTACGCCATGCTGAGCGAGGAGATGTTCAGGAACTCCATCTCTTCCTGGATGTATCTGTGTAAGCAGCCACGGTATTTTAGTATCGAATGCAGCTCAGAGTCCTTGATACCCAACTGTGTGTGAAGGGTATGAAAAATGTTTGTGAACTCCGGCACATCTTGATCCCTTCCCTACCGCAGTGTGGTCCATTTGATGTATTTGTCCTCATAGATTTTGACAGGGTAGTACTACTCCTTGACAGCATCCCGAAATAAATCCCAAGTGTGTGCGGCTAAAAATAGTGAGCCCGTACTTTCATTCCTCTGCTCGCAGTAGGTTTCCAACCAGTCCTTGACATGGGGGGCTTCTTTGAGAAGAGCGAAAACAATCTTTTCCCGACTCGAAAATTCATGAACAGAAAAATACTTATCTGGAAAATTTAACCATTTATCTACGACATCTGTGTCTATTTGACCCTCGAAGATGGGGATTTCAAAATTAACTTGTACCTTAAACAGTGTGGTGTTTCCATAGTAGTTGTTGGAAGCTGATGCGTCGCCTCTTGGTAGCCGCTGAAGGATCTGCGCAAAGCTATCCATCATCGCGTTCCTTTGCCGCTTGAGGGCTTCTTCGAGCAAGATTTTGATAGGATCTCCTGACCCCTCGTCTTTCTTTTCATCTTCCATGGGAGGCCATCGAGATTTGTGAGGCTGGTTTTGCAAAGGTTCGACCAGTTCAAGCCCTAACTCTTTAGATCCCGACCTCGTTGGGGACATGCAAAGAAAAATAGAGAAAAAGAAGAGCGCTCTGATACCACTGATCCGGATTTAAACAAGAACGCAACAAATTACAGAGATAACCATAAACACAGATATGTAGCGGAAATAATACTTCATTTCATCACTGTAAAATACTAAAATCTACTTACAAATAGAAATGGAAATAAACCAACTAGGGCAATGGTAGCTTATCTCTGAGAAGAGATGTGGCAGTTAAATACCTCTGAACTGTGTTACAATGAGGCTCGAAGGCCTATTTATTGTTGAGAAACAATGGAAAACCCTTAACATCCCAAAACCTAACCCTAGAATATGAAACGCCAAATTGTGGGCCCCGTTTGGGTAAATTGGTAAATCAATTTCCCGAGGTCATAACTTTGGCACCCGATCTTCGTTTGATGCATACAATAGCTCGTTAGAAAGATCTATCCGAGAACTATAACTTTGAGAAGAGAAACATTAGTCCATGGACCCATGTTGCTCCCATATTTCCCAAAAAATGTCGTTTAGGGCCTCAAAACGGCTGCGGAAGTTTAGGACCCAAAAAAATGGTAAAAATAGTAAATTGTGCTACAATTACGGAAACTGAAAAACTGAAAGAGACAGTCGTGGGGGTCCAAATGGGACAGGTAGGTGGCCACCAACATCCACCTAGATCAGTTTTTGTGGCGTTTCTACGTGTGTTTGAAGTGTTTCATTACCCCTTGAGGCTATAGAACAAAAGAGCACCAAGCAAGGGCTTTATGCAGTATTGGGGCTCAGGCCTAATGGAAGGATTTATATGCAGTTGTTTTATAGATAAAGCACTCTGGCCTATGTATTAAAGCCTAAAACATAAGTAGGTTGGCAGCTTAGATTATTATCGTGGAGTGCTTTTTCGTTTAGCGCAAAAACACATATTTGGAAACATTTTATATATAGCCTTCGAGATTTAGCATGGATGAGTTGGCAGCTTGGAATTTGGCAGTTATGCCAAATATAAAAAGAGCGCTAAATTTTAAAACCAAAGGCATGAATGATTTGGCGAATCCAATGGCAGCTTGGATATGTTTAGAGGAAAATTTGGCCAAAATGATAAGTTTGGAGAGTTTTAATACTTTTAGAGCAGATTCAAATGACTTGACAGAAGTAAGACAAAGCAAAAAAAAATACTCATGCAAGAACAAAAGTAGAAGATAACAAAAGCTTCAATTCCAAAAATATCAGTTCAAATTTCTTTATAAGCATAGTCGAATTTGCAAAGCGTAGGTGAACAAAGGTTTGGAATTGTGTTGGTGAGATGTATTGAGTTTCTTGGTTAGTATGGTAAATTGTTTAGTAATAAGATATTGTTGAAGGTGTTTGTAATGGTGGTTTTGGTGAGTGTTTGAAAGACAAATTAATTTACTTTATAAAAGGGATTGGCTTCATAATTTGAGTATGAAATTATATCAAAGATGAATCATTGAGGTCATGCAAGTTGTAACTTGTAAGTCAGGAGTTGTAGCTCCTTCCAGTAGATATTGGTAAATACTTAGGGGTTGAAGTTCCTTTCAATAGTAGTTGATAAAACCAGGGGTTGTAACTCATTTTAATTGTAGTTGATAAATCAAGGAGCAGTTGCTTCCTACTTGTTGTAGCTAGAGAACTTCGTAACAAGAAGTAGTAGCTTGCTCTTGTGAAGAGATTGAAGAAAAGTTTGAAGATTATGTGTAGTATTCATGCTAGTTATGTTGATTCTTTTCATGCTCATATGAATTATTTGTATCTCTTGGTGTCCTAGTTTCATTGCAAGTGAACGAAATTTTTAAAATTCCTATATTATTGATTCACCCCCACCTCCCCCCCGTCATGCTCATATGAATTCTTTGTTGAAGCATCTTTTGGTGTCCTAGTTTCATTGCAAGTGAAGGAAATTTTTAAAATTCCTATAATATTGATTCAACACCCCCCCCCCCCCCCTCCCCCTCCCCGCCACCCGCCTTAGTATTGTCCTGGTTTCTAACAAGATATAGCATTTGCATTATGTATGAAGGAATTTTTCAAATTTTATACTATGGAAACATCTTTTCTTCTCTTTCATTCAAGTCCTCATCATATTTGAGCCTCTTCCCATCTTTAATCAGATTGGAAAATTCATTGTATGTGTGGGGCCCATCAATTTCATAAGTGTAAGAAGAGTCAACATAAATGGGAAATCTAATATCTTCAATAGTGTGGGCTTCCTTGATCAACGACTTGCCCATGATAGATTTTTTCTCCTTTTCAAATGATGAATCTACTATTATGAAGGTTTGTTATCATGTTTGTGTTGTTTCTTCAAGATCCTCTATGATTTCAATGGAGTAGTCTTTAAGTGCAACTTTTTGGAGTTTTCGGTGTATTTCTAGTTGAAATCCGGTGAAAACATTTGTGTCCAAATCTTGATTTGTGTTGTTAAAATTGGTTTTTTGACTACATATATGGATTCGACATCCTCAAAAACCCCAGGGACACTTTGATTGTGAAGAGTTTACCCATCAAACTTGTGATTTCAAATAATCCTTGCCAAATTCTAGACAAATTACATTAGAAGATAAATCGGAAAACTTTCCAAAAAGTCGCACTTAAATACTACCCAGATTTCAATTGGGTCCTTTGGTCAACCTACTATTGATTTCTCTTGCATTCATTTTTTCTTCCTCCTGTATCCTTTAGTATCCATATATAAATTTCTATATGCTAGTGCAACACACAAAACAAGGCATGCAAGGTTTAGTTTTGAAAATTAATCAAATGAGTTAATGGATTCCTTCTAGCAATTCAAAATGAAAGCTAGATGCAAAGAATTGAATTTTTAGATCAAATTTAAAATTTGAACCCAAGTCTTCTTAGAAGATACAAAACTTTGAAATCAAAATGAAGTAGCAAAACTAGTGGATGCTCGAGGTAAGCTTTTGAAATCAATTTGTAGGGGAAGACAAAAGAAATTAGAGCTACATGCAAGGGGCCCATGCAAACACAAATGCCAAGGGTGGGAAGAATAAATCGATCATGATGCATGTAATCACTACCTATATTCAACATAAATAGAATTTAAATGGAATATGTAAATTACCATAAATTAAACAAAATAAAATGCACCAAATTAACTTAGTTTAAAAGCATATCCTATTAAGTAAACAATATTGTTTTGGATTCAAGTACCTATTTAACAAAGCTAGATATGCGGCTAACTATGGGTTGTAATGCTCCTAAATTTATCTACAATTTCAAGCATTAGAAAGGGAAATAATCATAAACTCAATGCATTGACGATTCAAACAAATGAACTTCTACATTTAACTTCAAATTTCTAATTCAAACACCCAAAGGGAAAGCTTGCATTTATTTATAAGTTTAAAAGGTGGTGGTTCAAGTTATAACACCATCAAATTGGACATGACAAGGCATGCTTTAAAAATGTGTTAATGCACAATTGATATATATACATTATAGAATCCAATCCAAACTTATAAATTCCATGTGAATGAAGAGTTCAAAAGCAAAGATGTAAATATAAGAATCAAGGATGATTGAAGGATTCGTACCCATTGTCACTATCATTCAAAGGAGTAAACAATTTCATCAGACTTGCTCATGAAATTAGAGCAAGAGTTCATAACAAGGATTCCTAATTGAAGGACTAGACTAATCAATAATTGAAATTAAAAATCTTTTAGATAGGATTTCTTGTTTACGACCAAGACTCCAATGATTGAACAAGGCCCAAAAAATATCAAAGAAATGAACAAATAAGCTAGTGATCAAGGGGTTCAATTTGGTAATCAAACTGATTAGAAAATTAATGACCTAACCACACCAAATTCCAAGGTGAAGACCTAATTCAATGTTCAAAGCCGATAAGGAGAGCAAGCAAGAGAATGGTAAACAGAAGAAGAGGAAAGGCTCAATTTTAAAGTCAAAACCAAATCTAAAAACCAATATGGGAAAGGCTCAATTCAAGTCAAAACAAATTTCTAATATGAACTTGGAAAAAGGGCTAGATTCAAAAAGAGAAAAATAAATCACAACTGCAAAGGAACTCGAATTAGAACCCAAAAGGAGAACTTGAATTTGAAGTCTAAATATTGGACCTTAATCCAAAAATCACTGAAGGGACTCAAACAATGAAAGTGAAAAGGAGCCCAAAGTAGGAATGGGCCAATTTGAAAATTGAAATGGCATTTGAAAAGAAACCAAGCTAAAGAAGCTTGACAAAGTCCATATAACTTATTCATTTAAAAGAAAGGAAAGGAAGTTTATTGTAAGGCTATCAAGAAATGAATAAAATATAAAGCAACAGAGGGGACCCCAACTTTTCGGAAAAGTTTGGTGTTGAAATTTGGTACCGGAGGACAGGTGGTTCCCTTAGGCTTTGATCTTTGGCCTAGGGAAAAGTGTCCAAAAGATTTTAATTTTTCTCCTAAAGTGACTTTATAATTTTTATAAAGTTAAAATCTAATTTAAAAGTGACTTTAAGTGATAAAGTTACTAAGTCTAATTTTAAAGTGACTTTTATAAAGTCAATGAAAAATTAGAAAGGAAAAGTGACTTTGGAAATAAATGACTAAGTGGGTCTTTATTAAAGTGGGTGAATTAAAAAATAGAAAGTGAGATTTAAATGTGCATTTAATCTCAGCCATTGATCTAAATCTATTTCAGCCATTGGATTTAGAGATCACCCAAAAGTCACTTGGATCACCCAAAAGTCACTTGGAGTTATATTAAAGGAGGAAAAGGAGGAAAAGATCATTCATTCTTTCATGAGCAGATTGGGAGAAGGAGAGCAAGAGAGCAAGGGAGATTTCTGGACAAGAAGGAGAAAGAGGCAGCAGTTTGGCACACATACCAGGCAGCTCTTCAGCAAAATCAGAACAGTAGAAAGACAAGCAGAATAGCAGCAAGAACAAGCAGAAAAAAAGCTGATTTTTTTGCTGAAAACTGAGAAGTTTCGAGGTGGTCTGTTGGGATGAAAACGGATAAGTTTGCTTGCTGAAAAAAAATAAAATAAAATAAAATAAAATTATTTTGCTGTAATTTTTGCTGAAATTTTCTTGCTGTAAAAAGACATTTTTCATAAATAAAGAAGAGCTCTCAAACTGGTTTTCCCCAATAGTTGTAGGGGGTTTTTCCAGGGTCACATTGACAAAAAAATCAATGTTTTAATGTGTTTTAATGGCTGTTTATTACTGCTGATTTTTATTTCTACAATTTCCAGCATTCTGTAAATTTTCCAGAATTTGTGTTTTCAGCAAAATTTATTTTTTTTCCAGCTTGTTGAATGTATGGTTATGGGAAAGGGCATTTAACTACATGGGAGAAATAAAGAGAAACTGAAAACTGGGGTGGGAAAACAGAAATTTTAACATGGTATCAGAGCTTGAGTGCTGAAGGGCAGTTTGGGACAGCAAAAGAAAAAAAATACAGCTGCTGATTTTTCACTCAGAAAATTCCAGCAAGCTGATTTTTCGTAAACAGCAGGTTTTATCTTTACTACAGCAGTGCTATTTTTCAGTTTTAGGACAGCAGGATGTCATTGGGATTGAGGGTGGAGGATAGGTTGGATGGGCATACAAATTACAGCGTTTGGAAGGAGAGAATGCAGAGTATCTTTGAGGAGGCAGAAGTCTGGGATATCATGGTGCATACCACTCAGACCCCTGTTTGTGCCTACTGATGCTACTCAGTTGGCTGCTTATAATAAAAAGAACAACAAGGGTAAGAGGCTGATTCTAGACGGAATCAAAGACCATTGCATTCCTCATGTGAGAGGAAAGAGCAATGCCCATGAGATGTGGACAGCATTGTCCAATCTCTACCAGAGTACCAATGAGAACCGGAAAATGGTCCTGAAGGAGAAACTGAAGAACATTAAGATGGGCAATGATAGTGCAGCTGGATATCTCACTAAGATTACTAATGTGAGAGATGAGTTGGCAGCGATTGGAGAGGCCATTCCACCCACTGAGTTGGTGCGGATAGCGGTAAATGGCCTCCCCCGTTCATGGATGAACTTTGCTGATGGGGTTTGGTCTCGTGAGACCCTTCCCACATGGGAGAGGTTTTGGGATGATTGCATTCAGACAGAGATCAGGAAAAGGTCAGCTTGGGCAGCCAAGCCAGTTGAGCAGGATGAGGATGTAGCACTGGTGGCAGGAGGCAAGAAAGGCAAAGGGAAGAAGCAGGCTTCCACAAGCAGTGGTGGGGGCAAAGGAAAAGGTAAAGGTAAACAGGTAAACACACAGAAGGACTATTCCAAGGTGAAGTGTTGAAATTGTCAAAAGATGGGACACTATGCAGTTGTCTGTCCGGAGAAGAAGAAGAAGAAGGGGA